>JBCFYV010002526.1:0-36994 GCA_039000515.1 Timema cristinae
TGTTTTTTTTAATGAGAATTTGTAATATAGATGTACTTTACTATATTTTCTTGTAGACAGCATGGAAAGTGAAATGTAAGTTTATCCGACATCATCCAATGGCAAGAGCATGCGTTTAAAGTATTTTAATTCATAAATATGATAATATTAATCCTCTTCTTTGATATTTGCTACAGTATTTATCAAAAGGCAATATTTTTGAACACCCTCGTGTTTCAATTTAGGGAGATACGAAATTTTTTATCTGACTGCATCTAGTCAGAAAAAATAAACTTTGAGGTAGATTATTTTTTAAATTTGTTAATATTGTTTCTTTCTTTCGTAAATTATTAAAATATTGATATTTAATTGTAGCTGCCCAATTTCTCTGATTGACACGCTACAGCATTAACTGACGTAATTCAAACTTGGCACACTTGCTCTTTGTACCTTTATTCAAATTAAGTTTGTTGGGAAGAAAATTGAACAAAGGCTGTTTGTATTAAAACATGGCCTCTAGCATTTTTTATTACATGTATTTACCTTTTAGGGAATTTCCTGATAACTAACATGACTGAAAACTGGTCTATAAATACAAACTACTGCAGTAACATTGAACAAAATTAAGTTTTTAAATTGGTTTTTTGGTGGGGGTTTGTGAGGTAGATAACTGGGGCTGTGTGGACGTCTGCTTAGGTGGCCCTGGTTTTAATCTTCACAGTTATGTCCATGCCAAATTAATTCATACTTGTATTAGATAATAGTTCCTGATGTATTGAACTAGAATATTAATTACCATGAACTGTACTTTTATTTGTGTTTTCGATATATTGTGTGTGTTTAGTTGTATAGTATCAATAAAAATAATCCTAAACAAGTATACTTTTTATTTACATTTTTTAAAGTTTCCACTTTAAATAGAAAGATAACATTTTTAAATAATTTCTTGCAAATTAATCACTTGAGTACAGTTTTCTAAAATTTTATTTTTCAAACCAAATTGGAATAAACAATTTTAAATGATATTGTTTACCAGTGGTAGAGTTTTAAGTTTTAAAAACCCTTTTTGTCACATAATACTTTAGAAGAAAAATGTTTTTAGGATTTTGAAAATATGTTGTAACGCTAGAGTTTTAATGTGTTAAAAACACATATCTTGTTAAATTGTGTTTGAAAAATACTGTTTAAAATACTATCCAGTAAAATAGATTTGATCCAAAATTCAAATTAAATAAATAAAATAAAAAATTAGAATATATATATAGTAAAAGTAATAGTTCCAAATAATAACCTATTAAGCCACTGAGACCGCTCATTTAAACTACTCAAGTAGTGGAAAACCTTTCTAAAGTCTGTTCACCGTAGGAATTGTTTTCTGAAAGGCCTTTTTCCCTACCAGTAAGCTATTATATAGTATAATATTGGTAGTAAAAAGAC
This sequence comes from Timema cristinae, assembly GCA_039000515.1. Lineage (NCBI taxonomy): Eukaryota > Metazoa > Arthropoda > Insecta > Phasmatodea > Timematidae > Timema > Timema cristinae. Next base: position 1,417 of record JBCFYV010002526.1, read on the forward strand.
CTTTCAGAGAGTAATTCCTACCGTGAATGGAATATAGACTGCAGCACCTAAGCAAAAAATCACACAACAAATTTAACTCTGACTTAACAGATCCTTCGTGTTAACTTTATCTGTAATCCATAGGCTGCTTAATAATTTTTGTTTCAATATGATATTTTGGTCAAAAAATGAAAACAATTTATTTTAGTAATTTTATTTAAAACATTTATCTATCATGCTTAATACAAGACTATCGATTTTGCTTCCGTTTTCTTTAAACACATTTCTTTATAAGGTAGCTAAAAGAAAAGCAGGACACAGTAAATGGTCAAATATTAAACATGCAAAAGCTATTAAAGATGCTCAAAAGTCTTTAACATTTGCAAAACTTAGTCGACAAATACGCATTGCAATTCAAGGCAAGTTTTAGATTAAAACTCACTTCCTTCTCTAAATTCCAATAGCTAATTCAACATAAATGAACACTTAAACTTACATAAATTTTTAAACATGAATCATTTCACCGACAATTTGTTCCTCTCACACTAGTGGGGTTTTAACACTGCCTAGAACATTGAATTAAATAAAAAATAATGTATGAAATAATCGCGGATGGTACTCGATCCAAAAGAATCTTTCCTCTGGCACATAGCATTGAAAAATAGTGATTTATTGGGGACAAAACCTTTTAGGCTAACCTTTATTTCCTACAAAAACCCGAAAATCACATAATTTATACTATCATACACTAACTAAAATGCAGGGAGACCAATGATACTAAATTTAAGATTTAACAACTTTGTTATAGAACAAAACAAAACTTAACCAGGAACAAATAAATTGAAAAATTGGAAATTGTATGCTACATCTGTCCCATTCTCCGTCGTTTATTTTTTTAAATCATCAAACTATTGAAAATCAGCCATACATTAAAAAAAAATAGAACATATTTGAATAAAAATAAATAAAAAACCTTTTGAATTAATTAAGAAAAAGTTTCACTCACCTAAGTGATGAAGTATCTTTCGGCTGTTCTAGAATAAGTCGAACACCTTAAACCAATCCCTAGACAAAATTTACTGTCTTTACAAAGGTGTAGAAACTGTCTAAACAATGGCCAAAATTAACTTTACTTAGTAGTAAAATTTAACCTCTTCGAGCGATTTGATTCGATGTTAGGGATTATAAGCATCTATAATGACAAAATTTTAAAATTGTAAAACCTCAACACCTAATATTAATGACATCATGGAAATAACACAACTAGTTTATACTAATTATGACACTAATCCAACCAAGCTTTACCCAACCTTTCATTATTATGAAACTTTCCAAACCCAGTTTAACCAAATTTTTCATATGTTAAAAAATTTTAATTTATAGGTATGGATAAAATAAATTTTTTTCAATTCAATAATTAAACATGTGTGGTATACATCATACAATGATAACATATCCATTTTAATGTGCAGAATCACTGGTGTGATGCAAAGCATCACAGTAAAGTTACACACCACGTTTGGTATTAGATTCAAATGATTTATCTATCTAAATGTTGTAAATATAAGATAAGTTAAAATATAATTATAGTATCATTTGATTCACCGTTTCCTTGTGAGTATAATCATGTACACTTACATGTTTTAATGACTTTTTCTTAAGTAAAATACAAAGTATTATATGATAAGGTGCTTGGGCAACATTCCCCGATTACTTATCAGCATTGAGGTTCCAGAAAGACGTGTGTCTATATTAAGAAAGACTAGGCCTACATCTTATTTTTTACTATTTATAGGTATGCCAGGCCCCACTGTGGTTCGGATTACACGTTAAACTGTAGGTCCTTCATTTCATCTCACTATCACCCTACCATTACACATTAGTGTAAGTGCGTATAACCCGAATGGGTAGTAAGACGCGGTGCTAATAATAAACTATTTATAGGTAGTTACAAAATTGCTTGGATTATACCTAGGCTATTTAATACACACACCAAGAATAATATGAATTAATAACTTACAATATTAAGATGGTTCGTTAGTTATTGTATAGCGGTAGAGTAAACAAATTTAGGCCTACTTGACTAGGCCACAATATAGTGATCTGTGATGTTGCACAATATTGCTCTAAAAGCGTCACTCAAAAAAAATCAGAAAAGAATCTTTTCACTTAAATCGAACAAACTTATTTGTGGCTTATTCCACATGATCACCAAAGTTATTTGAGAATATCCATGTGCCTTCGCATATACTTTCTATTTTCTCCTGTATAGGTAGCCCTATATACAAGTTAGGCCCTATAACTTAACTGAATAATTTTTTTTCAGATTTTTTTTGAAGCATAAATGGACCCTGGCTTCCATTTTGAAAAGCAAATTTTTTTGATTTCGGTGTTGCTTTGATTTGGAATGTAATGCTTAAAATATTAAAGCTTCATTATTTATTAACCAATTTTGTTCATTTTTGTGTCAAATTAAAGCTTATGCTTAGACATGGTTTCTACGGTTTAGAAAGTCAAGGGAAAAAATAAGTCAGGAAAAGTCAGGGATGCTTAAGAACATCAATGCTTAAGAAAGTTAGGGAAATGGAAATTCATGTTCCACTTAGAAAAAAGACCAAAATTAATTAAGGTCTACGGTGTGCATGGTTAGAGAATGCAAAGGGCTTTACAATATGGGACCATGTTGTTAATTTCTTAAAGAATCAAAGCTTCCTAAAACTAAACTTGTAGAGACACTGAAAAGAGCAGCCTGTAATCCATTCCTAAAGTGTAAACTAGTATTCCCCAAAGACAATTGCAGATGAATGTCAGCCTTTCCTGCAATAGTTCCAGACATCAAAACCAATGACTCCATACCTTTTTTAACCCTTAATTAAGAGGCCACAAACTAATTCATTTTGTAAACCTCATCTTACTAATTGTACGGGCTATCCACATTTAATTGTACAGGCTAAACCACATTTAATTGTACTATTGTGGTAGGGAATAATAAAGTTATAAATGATTGGGAATTTGCCCAGAGAAGAGTGGAAAACCATTTAGTAAATCACCCGCAGAACACCCAGTCGGGCTTTTAGCCTTAGCTTTACTGTTACCATGAAACCGTAACAAATGAGCTTGACGTTTATTCCGCGTACTCCAATACGGGGACAAGTATGTTATTCTAAAGTAATTTTATTGTTTTCATCATTGTTATATATTATTATGTGTCACAGAAACTTGTAATAAATTAACTTTACAAATAAACTATAATATTAATCTTTATGTTAATAGCTTTCAAAACAATTATTGAAAAACACCTCAAGTGGCCTCAGCTGGGGTTTAAATCTGTGCCTCCATCTGTTTGTTTAGTTTCTTCAAGCACAACTCATGACTCTGACCGGTAGGGTAACTTTTTGAATGGTTTTTTTCTGTCTCGCAAAAATAATAATTTTTTGCTTATCTAGTGTGTTGAAAGAGATCAAGTACATGTATTTATCGCGCAGACGAGTGACATATGTAGGTCTTATCCTAGATAGACTTGCTCCCATTTGAGTTCATGAGAGCCAAAGCAGATATATTTCAGTTTCTAGGAGGGGGTCATTTTTATCATATTTACTCATTTAGAACTCAATTCGGCCTATGTCCAATTTATTACATGCTCAATTTCCCCCTAAGAATCAACTGATCACCTTGAATGGTTGTAAGCCAATTGAACTGAACTATCCAACTGTTTACCACCACCAAACTTTTGGCAGCTTTTTTTTTACCTGGTACATGTTCAGACTGCAGTGTAGAGTGTGGGGGACACATCACTGTTAAGCTCATGGAAGACAGTCTTGTTCTTTGTTCTGTTGCTGGAAGGTTAAAGGAAGGTGTGGGGGGTATTCAAGGTCCTTAGGGGGTTAGCTTAATATAAAGACAGGCCTGTGCTCTACTTAACAAATGTTTATTCACCTTTGTAATCATTTATATATATTCATCATTTAATATTTAGTGTATTAAATTTAATTTGCCAGATATTTTTATTGATTTTCAATACGTAATATTTATATTTTTGATTTATTACATACTTACACTCTGGCACTAGAAACTCAAAAGTTCATTGCCACACTTATAGCAGTATAACCATTTATCCCTATTTGAGCTAGTTCTATCCAGTCCACCTCATTATACCCCATTTATATCTTGAGCTAGTTTCTATCCAGTCCGCCTCATTACACTCTATCTCTTTCAGGTCCATTCTAATACACACAATTGGAAAAATGAAAAAATCAAAATCTTAGGAATTTGAAATACTCTATTACACTAGGTAGTGCCACTTTCCAATATTTATTTATTTCCTGTAAATAGTATTTAACTCGAAGTCTAACTACTATTTCAAGTTCTAATTTATTTTCTAATAACTTCTATAATTGTTATTCTTTTCCATTTATTTATAATTCTACATAAATTGATGTTATTGCCCTATTACTGGCCGAAAGTGGTTAACCGCTAGGCAACCAGCCTTCAGCCAATCGGTGCCCGGGTTTTGTCCACTGGTGCCGAGCTCATATTACACTTATTGCCAATGGTCCGAGGTCATGGGCTCCTTAGCTGACCCAGTCATCCTTACCCTGCATGTCTCTTTGCTGTTATGTTTTGCCTGGCAGCATATCAGGCCAGGCTCCTGTCTGCAGAGACATCGCTGTCCCTGGAATGCCAGACTTCGACCCCTGCCCTCTGCAGTCTCTCCAGGATACCTAGAGAGAATGATAAATTAAGCTCTTCCACATCCCCTAGCTACTATAAAATTCTAGGTCTTGAATTTTCCATTTCCCGTCATTTGTCCGTCTTGTCTACATATAGTTTGTCCTCTCAATCACTGCCATCGTCTGTGTCTGTGTCCTCTTCTTCCTTAACATATTTTTTTCTTCTTCTTCTTCTTCTGTGCTGTCTTTGCCTTTCTTCTTTGAGTCAGTCAGTGTAGTCTTTGTGTTCCTTGAGTGAGATTTTGGTTGTGACTTTGTCGAAGGTTTTCCATAGGATGTAGATACGGAATACCTATAGCATAGCTTGCTGCTGGTTCTTCAGATGTTGGGGGTTACCACATTTACAAACAACATGTTCAGTTGTTACCTCCTCTCCGCAATCACAATTTCTCATCCTCTTTTATTCCGCGGTCACAAAAAAAGCGCTTTGTACATCACATGTCCTGTCCTTACTCTTTTGTCTTGCCACTCTTTTTGCAGCTTCTTCTTACTCCTGCCAACGACGTTATCACTCCGACCCTGATCAGAGTTTCTACTTGGCGGAAGTCACGTTTCTTCAGCAGTGCATTGCGCCCCTCTGCCTGACCTCCAGATCCATCTGGGTTATATCTTGTGTGATGCCCAACGTGTAGGTGGATGTCGTCAAATATGTGCCAAAGAGCCTCGGAAGCATACCCCTCTGAAGCCTCCTTAGCAACCCAGCTGGTACTACAATCTTCAGCCCACATGCTTGCCTGTAACCCACAATGGAGACAATAAAGCCTTGTGTTACCTCTTGCTGGATATACATAGGAGATGAAACCTTCTCTACCCTATGTTGATTGTCTTATTCATCACACGATTTGCTTTGCCACACACCTGCTCATGTGGGCCTGGAAGTTGAGCTTCTTGTCCTACGTCACACCCAGGTATCTTATGGTCTTGCTCCACCTGATTACCTGGAGGCCCATCTTCAGTGAAGGATTCCTCAGAGTGTCCCTTTGAACAACATGTAGGTGGTCTTCGCTGGTGCTAATATTAGTTTGACCTTCTTGCAACAGGTATCTAAACCCTGTAGTACCTGATTTGCCTTGGTTTTTTAACTGCAATCGTTAGCAGATTGTCTACGAAGAACACCAATCTCATATACGGGAGCACCTCCATTTCAAAAACAAAGGTTCTAGATCTACTCCCCCAATCCGGGACCATTTAATGAGCCTGGGGACACCCCTTGATCATTTTCTTGCTTAGGGATACTCCCAGAGATCATTGACTGCCCCTTGTTTCCCTCGCGAGGTTTTGGGGTAACTGTTGATGTCATGGAGCGAGTTACAAAAAAAAGAACAACTAACTCAAATAAAATGAATACACCACCATCTGCCTTGCGAACATAAAAAATTGGACAACTGCCGCACATCCTCTCCCAAAACCCAAAATCCCACAGACTAAATGGAGAACGCCAACTCCGCTCCTCGTGATGAAGCCCCCCCATAAACAAGGGAGACAACAACTTGACCATGTAGTTTCCGGTTCGGGCCGTTTTAGATGGTTCTCGGATTCTCTTGCAGCTCCTAGATCACCGCTACCCCTAACGATTTTTGTCCCCCTTTTCCCCCTCCATTTTCCCCCTCCCTCTTTCCCTCTCTCTGGGGGCATGTCTGGTATTTGTGCGACTACTTTTTTGCGATTACTTTTACAGGTTATGCATTGTATCACTGACTTGCAAGGGTAGAGCGCGGGATCAAACTTAGACTTATTTCATTATTCAAATTCTTTTTTGGCTTAGAAGGGGGAAATTTTTTTCAAACTTAATGTTTTGGGGGTTTAAATTTGATTTAATTTAGGATGGTTTCCTTTTTGGGCGTCCGTGGAATATATTTCTACCACGATTTATTATGGTTTGATAGTTTGGGGCCCAAACCTATTTTTCAGGGTAACTTTTTTTTTCCTCCCAGACAAATTTAGAGTCACGCTCTTCCACTTTTTTATACGTTTTTGACTTGTGCAGATGGATATTTTTTCTGAGGCCAGCTTTGGCTGCTTTCTTTATGCTTTTTTACTTTGAGAACTTGACTTTTTTGTACATAACTAGGTTACCTACTCACCTTAAGTGGACAAAGGAAGGGCCATTGTAAAATTGTAAGGTTTTGGAAATAGTCTATTTCTCCTAATCTTAACTCAAAATTTTTGTTTTTTTTAAGATAAAAGCTACTTGTTGGGGTGTAAACACCCCCTTTGCCATATTGTATTTCTCATGCCTTTTTGCGCCCGTTTGCGGGTCTTAGCCAGGGGGCTGGCAAGCTTTTAAAAACTCATTATTTACTTTTGGGACTTTACGCCGTTATAGGGGGGGCTCAGTGGATATTTGGTATTTACGTTAGGGCTCTAAATAAAAAATATATATAAAAAAAATATATTTAAATATTTAATGTTTTTAATCTTTTAGTTACCCTGTAACTTTGTAATTTTGGCGCCGTTTTTTGTCAGTTTTAGGTTAAAAGGATTGGGCTGACTGATATTTTTTGTGGGGACCCATGTTGGGATTAAAGTTTTTACTTTGAGTCATGTAAAGTTTTTGGGGATGTTTTACATAAAATGCTCATGAAAACCCTTTTCTTTTTTTGGTTTTAAGAGGAAAAATATGTCTTTTTTTTAACGCCTTCCGCTTTATCCCTAGGTAAAATAATTAAAATCGATCTTCAACTTCAACTCTTGTTAGTTTTAATATTATTGCTTATTTTTTTATTTTGAGTTTTTTTTTTTGAGAATTTCTGCATCTAAATATCTATAAAAATTATTTTTAATTTTTGAATTTCAATTTCAAAAACAAACAATATTATACATTGAAATTCTTTTTATGTTTCATCCATTGTTTTATTACGAATAAAACAAATATGATTTTTCTCTTGTAACTCCTTGACCTTTTTTTTTAAGCTTCCAGTTATTTAAGGTGGTTTACATCACGACACGGCAAGTTTGTTCAGAAAGTGGGGTGGGAAAAGGGATAAAGGTTGTGAGGGGTTTCCGGAAACGTAGTCGCATTGGAACAGAAAGATTTCCCGGGCAACTGATTCGTGGGGGGCATGAGGATGTCCTGCAACGTTATGCGGGGGAAACCCTGGGGAAGTCCCGGCAACAGAGTCAGGGGGGTGAGGGGGAAAGGGTTAAAAAAATTTTGCTTTTTCCTAACATAAACAATTAATATTTTCTTCAAAAGGGCGCACCCGGGGGGGGTACCCCACTCCCGCCCGACTCAATCAAAACCACCTTTTTAATATCCTCGTCATGGACGACTTAGAAAACTGAAGGCAGGGGCCTAGCGTAAAGAGAGGGGTTTGGCGCGGCTTTGCAAGTGCAGGAAAGATAAAAGGGGCCGTTTGAACATGAGGACAACAACCTTTCTTTGCAATAATAAAAGAAGCCTATAAGTTTACCTAACACCGGTTTATTTAACTTTTTTAAACGGGAAGGCTACACGGGTTTGTTGAACCCCCCAAGATTCAGAAAAATCCCCTTTTTACTTAGTCTTAGTTTTTCTATTAGGTTTTTAATCCTTTGTTATTGTTTTCTGTGACCTTTCTCACCTGGAGCATTCGGCTTATATAGTAAGTAGCAGGGTTTTTTTTTTTCTCCCTTTGCTTGAATACCCTTTTTCCAAACATTTGTTTCGTCCTTGTACTGGGCTTTTCATCAGAAATTTGGGGTGACACTTTAAAGTGACCCGATCTGCAGACAGCTGCAGCACCTCGACTTGGTACGTTTTGTACAGATGTTTTGGTTTTTCTTCTTTGAGCTATAACCTCTTTACTCCTCTTGTACAACTGAATCCACTTCAGCTCGTCCACAAATAAGTCACTCACAGTCGTCTAGTGTCTTTATTTGATCGCTTCATTTTAAATTGTTTATAGGGAGCTTTTTTTAAAAAACAGCTTCACCACTTTTTCCCCGCAAGTATTTGTCATGTCTTTCCTCGCTGTATTTCTCTATTGAGACTGGGCCCTATTACCCGTGACTTTTTTAAAAGAACCCCCACGGCTATTTGCCATTGCCCCTTAACAATTTTTTCCAACTCACTTCCTTACGCACCAGACTACTTTGAACTTCTTTATTTTGTAGATCCCAAAAAATTTACCTATTTTTCCGGGGTTTTGCTTTTTCTGTAGATCTTTCCTGGCTTTTAGGGCTTCCTCACCAGTCTCGAAATTGACTTTCCAGGCTCATTTGGGGGACTCTTTTCACTCTGAAGAAAAAGGGCCACCCTCATGGCATCCTCCCAAGATCGTTTTGCAATAGTTATTATGCTGAATTTATTAATAAACTTACAGTTGATTTTGGGGATGCAACATTTATCTGCAATATACCTGCCTCAGTGTTAGTCTGTATATTTTAAAGTTTTTTATTTTTAATTTACTTTTTAAAATCTATAATACTTTGATTAAAGGTTTATATTTTTATTTCAAAATTTAAGGTTTTTACAGTATAATTTTCATAAAAAAAAAAATAATTATCGGCTCACCCAAACTTTTAAGGGTGATTTCCATTAAAATACTTTAAATTTTAAAAAAATAAACCCAAAAAGTGCATTTAAGGGAACAATAATGTTTATTTGATGCAAATAACTAAGCACAATAAGAAATCTCACCCCACCCTTAATTTTTTCTAAAAAATTGTAATTTTTTTTTAATTCATAAACCAAAAACTCACTTTTTCCCAGAACTTTTAGCATTCTGTATTTATTTAAAATATGAAAAGTTGATTTTTGGGGTTTAAAACCAAATTAAACTAACATTTGAGAAAAAACAATAAAAATAAAAACCAAATTGTGATTTTTATAATCATATTTACCCCAAAGTTTGAAGTACAAACATAAGTTTTAATTTACCCCCAAAATGAAAAAATTTTGGTTAAAAAAAAAGAAGTTATAATATTTATTAATTACAACCTGAATCAGAGCATCAACTAAACCAAAAAACATATTTTTTTAAATAGGGCGCCCAAAGGGCCTTTTATGCCCTTAAAAATCGAAAAAAAAAATCTAGCTAAACTTTTAAATATAACTACAGGGGAAAAATAAAGGACACCTAAATGAAAGGGAAAAATGCCTTTAAATGATTTGATGTGAATGAACCATTTTTTAAAATTAATTTGTTTTTTAAAACCCCCAAAAAACCTTTTAGTTTTGACTAAACCTTCCAATTTTAACACCAAAAAACCAAATTAAACTCTCCACACAAAAAATTAAAACGGGGACTCACAAAAATACTTTACAAGGGTGCAAAAACAATTTTAGTGGATAATAAATGTTTATAATTATAAAATATTCAACCAAAGAACATAACCTTTCTAAATGGCCATGCATCAATAAAAAAAAAATTTCTGTTAATTTAAATTTGAAAATTTAAAAAAAACTATTTATAGATGGCATGTTAGTAATACCAAGGCAGATGCAATACGATTTTAGGAGAAACACTTTTTTCACATGGAGGGTTTGTTAGGTTGGATGGCTTAAAACCCCTTTTCGTTCCTACCCATGAAAACTACCTAAAAAAGGTTTGGCCCAAACTTGGTAACTTTTTACTTGGCCCAAAGAGTTGGATCCTACGCAAAATCTTGATTACAGCACCTTTAAACTAATGGGTGAATTGGTGTGTGTATTCCAATCAAAACCCACCCCCTGCACACATACACCCATATCCCCCCCCACTTGCATCACATACCCCCAAAATCATATCCACCCCCAAACAACTCTTTATTCCCACCCCGCATAGCTACTTAGCGATTTCACATTTTAACACAATTTGTGGAAATTAATTTAAAAGGGTAAATTTGGAATATCATGACACCAAGATTTTTTCCTTTTTTACAAAAGGAAAGGGAACTAACCCGTTTTCAATGTTCAATTTTCTCAAGCACTTGAACAACCCAAGAAAAAAGCACCCGGGGCCACAGTTAAAAAGCCATCAACAACCAAGATGTCCAGAAAAAAGATAACTACTGGGCCCCCTTCGGGGGGTCGAAGCTATTTCAATTTATGAGTTTTAAAGTTATTATAATGGTTAAAAAAGGGAAAAAATCCAAATAAAAAATATAATTAAGGGGTAAAATTAAAAAAAAAAATTAAGTTCCCTTTAGCCTACTGCTTGGGTTTCATTTTTTTTAATCAACTACACCCCTTTTATATCACCGCGTCTTACACCTTTTCGGGTTAACGCATATGTATATTTACACTAATGACTAGGAGTGAAAGGTTAAATTTTAAGGGGAAGTGTACCAAAGAAATGGGCATATTTTTTTGGATTTGAAACCTGTCTCCCGTCTCAGCTTCAGTCCAAGCAAGAATTAACTCTGAAAATTACTTCTGACTTTTTTTTTCTGTACTCTAGTGTTTAGGTAGTAAGCTGCTACAAAATCCCCACAGGCTTTTTTATTCTCTTTTGTGACACTTAGCACATTCATATAATCAAATAAACTTTTTATAATTAAATCAAGCAGAAGCTTAATTTTTACCCCCTTGTTCTTTTCCATTAAGATCGGATAAAATTTTTCCAAAAGGGGTTTTCCCTTTTTTTCCCCTCCACAAAAAAAAAAGGTACATTTCCTCTAAATTTATATCCACCCCACAAGGTAATTAACACATCAACAGAACCCGTGATTTCCATTAAAATTTTTACTCGTCTTGCTATTCACACAGGCTTGGCTTATTTATGTTCGTTTGCATCAGAACCCTTTTTTTTTCCCATTCTCGCCGCTTAGCCATCTGGAGATTCCTTCATATGTAATTTCTTCTCTATCACTAGATATCAATATATCCTTTTTTTAAAAATTTTTAAGAATTTAACACACTATTCTGCTGAATCAAATTGGGGCACTAAATTTCGTGCACCCTATGTTTTTTGGTTTGTTAATTTTTTCATTTTTTTATAAAACAGGTTTAATATTTATTTAAAATATTGATAATAATAAAATTGGGCTTGAAGCTAAAATAAACTGTTTTTAAATGTTTGTTTTTTCTACTTAATTGGGTAACTAAAGGGGCACACTCGGGCAAAATTTTCATAAATAAACACTGGGTCTTGCTTATCATTGACATCTGTTGAAGTAAACCCAAAAAACCCAAAATACTGCAATTTCGAAATTTCTGCTTCTTTACATACCCACCACTATTTTTGTGGTGTCTCCTTTTTATTTTCACTCATAAAATTCTTTTTAAAAGCTAGATAAAATTTGTCCTTTTTTTGGGGAGACAAAAACAACAACTTTTAAATTTTACTTGATCACAACACCATTTGTTTGGTTCAATAAAAAATAATAAAGGGCTGCAGAGACATCAAATACCGAAAAAAGTTTATAAATCCTAAACAATCCTTTCACTATTCAAATTGGTGCACTGAATGATCTAAAACTGTCTGCTCAGCGAATGAGAAAAAACTGCTTCTGACTGCTTTATCCATTTTATTAAACGACTTTTTAAAACCCTGACCCCAAAACACCATCTATATTACTCGGGAGAATGAAACTTAGCGTCAATGCCTTCCCTAGCATCACTCAACCATCCGAGGTCCGATTCAAAAACCAGGGGGGCTCTCATTTCATTGAAAATGTGGGAAAAATTTTTTGCAGCCCCCTGTACACAAGCCCCGGGGCGCTGGGGGCACACGTTTGGGAACCACGGGGATTGCATTTTGTTGGGATGTTAAAATAGAATAGAAAAAGGGGCCCCGTTTTTTTCACTTTCTTTTTTTTAGCATTTGTTTTACACCTGTACTTATACTAATTTACCAAAGGGGTTTAGGAATTGGGAAGGTTAAATATAAGGATTGAACCCACATTTGGTGGAGGGAGAGGGGGAAAACCATTTCACCCACCGTTTTTTTGAACCTCAATCTCCCCAGCCTGGGCTTTTTTCCTCTTAAATGACCCTTTTTGACGAAAAGCCTTTTAGGAATGTTTTAAGTCACTTATGTCACCATTTTTCTGTAGCTTTAACCCTTCAAAAGGGTTGCCTTTCTCACCAGTTTTTGGGATTGATATATCCTTCAACTGAAACAGCGTCTATGCAAGCACACTCAACGCGCACGTGCGGAACGCCACCCACGCTGCAGGGGCCAAATTTAAAAAGGGTACTTATTTAAAAAAAAACACGACTCTTTTTTTAAAATTTAAAAACTTGTAGTAGGCCTATAGTTGAGGGGGAAAGGGGATGAACATGAACACATGGGGGTTCCTCATTAGGTTTTTGTAGCTTTTTATTGGGTTCCAATGATCAAATAGTGATCGGCCAAAACACACCTTATGCCCTTCCCCCTTCCAATGATCCTATCTTAAAAACACCTCTGACAGACATTTTGTAATTTAAAATCCCGGGTCCCCACCGTGGTTCAATTCCCTTAAAAAAATTTTTCCTCCATTTCATCTCACAATCACCCACCTTTACACTTTACGTAATGCGTATAACCCAACGGGTAAAGACGGGGTGCTAATAATAATAATAATCTTAAAAACATTTGGGCGATATAAATTTTCTATAATTTTATATAACCACTACCTGTCCAATTACCTTAAAAATCTAGTTTGCCTATTAATTTTTATTAACATCATCCAACCCAAAACAACACGTTTTCATAACATTATTTAAAGTGGGGCCCCTTTTTTATTTGGAATATATACAAAAAAAGCACTTTTGAAAGAATAAAGGCCAATAATTCACTCTCTCCACACAATTGTCTTCAATCATCCAGTGTCATTTTTGTAAAGGACCCATATTAGAGAAGATTATAAATTAACAACTTTCTTTTTGCTTGAATGGGAATTGTACCTTTTTTTATTTAAAATGAGCACTAAAATTTTTAAATTTAACTCTTAATCAGTTTGGGAAATTGCTGCATAATAAAGAAAAAGGGTAAGACTGATTTTAAATCTACAAGGGAAACAAAATTTATCTTAGACATAAAGATAAAACATTATGCTTTAATTTGAAATTATATAAAATTTTCACTGCCTAAACTTTTTTTTTCCCTCCTCTCAAGAACTTCATCCTTAAACTCATTTTGTAACAAAAAACAAAAAAAAAAAAATACTTAACATTTAGGGTTTTTTACTTATTCAAAAAGTCAGATCGGGCTTCAAAGAAAAAAGGGTTTTTTTTTTAATTTCTTCAGACATTTTTTGAACCAAAAGGGTTTAAAAATGGCTTTACTTAAATCACGTTAGTTTATTTCACAATTTTTTTTTTGGTACTTTTTTAGAAATTTGGGGATGCTACAAATTTTTTTAATTTTAATCTCTCTTTTAATTTCTTTTTAAATCTTACAAAAATTTTAATTTTCATTAAAAAAAATGCAAAGCAATTAAAATACACCTAAATCCCCCCTTTTTCTGAGCACCATTATTTTTCAGTTTGTATTTTAAATACAATTTTTTTTTAACTTCACATGAATAAAAAAAAATAAAATTAGGTAAACAAATTCCTTTTAGCTATTCTTTGATTACAATGCTTTTAGAGGCTACTATTACTGCTCTAAATATTGCATAAAGGTGTTTATTTTCTATATTCCCTTTTTTAATTTTTGGGGATGCGGGGAAATATTGCGAAACAAATAAAAAAAACTTTGGTTGTTTTCAGACACAAACACAAAGCAAACAAATTTTTTGGAACTTCGGACCGCGGGCTCTACTTCTTTGTCAATTTTGTCAGACAATACACCCGGGGAAAAAAGATTGCATTCTTTTTCAGAAACCAAAATGAAAAATCGATTTCTAAAAAAATAGATTAAAAAAATTTTAAAATTGGCTAAAATACCCCACGGCATTGAATTTAGCTTGGAACCTTTATTTAATAAATTTGAAAATTTGAAAAATATGCCTAATATTAGTTTTTTTCCCCCTTTTTTCCATCCTCCTCCTTGTCACCAACCGAGTAAATTGCAAAACAAATAGGGTATAAAAAACAAGGGAGTGAGTCAAAAAGGGAACAATAATAGCCTGGGGGCCAAACTATTGTGCCTCAAAACACACAACTCCCCGGTTGTGGAAAACCATATCGCCGTCCTCAATTTTTTAACACCCTAAATCGAGGGCTAATCCAAATCAATTATTCCAAAATTTTATGAGTGTTAGATAAAGGGTTTAACAAGTCACAATAAAAAACAAAAAAAAACAAAAGAAAAAATTTTGACTTAACATTAAAATTAAATGAATGTCGTTAATATGAAAATTTAAAATTATTATGTCAAAGAAAAATTGATACACCTTATTTTCATAGATAGTAAAAATTTTAAAATTTCCCCAAAAACCAGAATTAAAGATTTAATTCAAAGGGGGCAAAAGGGATCGCCTCAACACAAATTAAAGACCAACCATTGACAACAAAAAAGATTTTTTCAATAAAACCCAAAAATTATTAAAAAAGAAAATTAACTCACAAAAAAGTCTAAACGGGAGGACCAGAAGTTTTCTTTAAACTTTCCCCACTTTAGCTTTCAACAGAAAACATGAAAATTTTGATTTAAATTAAAAATTACCAAAATAGATGTATTTAAACCTCAACACTTCTCAAAGTTTATCATACACATTCAAAAGAATTTTAAAAGGCCACTACTAATTTACTCCAAAAAAAATGTTCAAACAGAAATTTTAAAATTCCCACAAAACCCTGAAAAGGTATCAAAACAAATAAGCAAAAGTAAAATACATGTAACTCCTCTACGTCTTTTAATTTTGCTTGTAATTTCTGAACTTTACATATTGCCGCCCCATCTCACTCTATTTATTAGGGCCCAAACAATAACAAAAAAAAGGGGGGTGATATCAATTACAGAAAAATAAAACATTTCCGTTAAAGAAATTTTTAAATTTAATTTTCAAATAACAAACAGTTTAAACAAACTTTAGGGCCCTTTACAGTTTTACAAGTTGTTGAAAAAAAAAAATAAATCTTAGAATGTGCAGGCGTTCCAAAATTTTTAAGGGAAATAATTAATTACATAAACTGGTCTAGAAGAGACCAAGAAATAAACAAATATTGTTTTATTTAAAAAATTTTTCTAAGTAACAACTTCTAATTCACCACGTGAATTAAAAACAAATCAAATGGAAAAAAGTTTAAATTATTACAATACACAAAGAGTTTAATGAGCCTTTTTTAAAAAAGGTTTTAAAACACTTAAATTCACACCAGTGAATATAAACTAAACAGTTTTAAATTTATTCCTTAATTTAAATTTAAATTTTGCACCAGATATTTACTTAAAGCAAAAAGATTTGACCCCGACTAAACTCAAACTTTCGCGGAAAATTTACCCAGTCATTTTTTGAAAATTAAAAAAAAATTCCCAATTTAAATACTTAATATAAAAAGAAATTTTTTTTACAAACTTGAAATTTTTCCAAAATGAATCTCAATATTAAAGAAAAAACCAAATTTTAAAAAATAAAAAATTTATTTTCCAATTATTTCAAATAAAAGAAGTTAAACATAACCAACAAAAGAAACATATAAATTTTAAAAGTTTTTAAATTTACTATAACCACAAAGAAAAAATTTTAAAAATTTAGCAAAAATTACCGATCTAATGACAGTTTTCCATAACAGACTAAATCAAAGTATTTAAGAAATTTCCAAAAAACCTCACAGCAATATATATTTTTATAGATTTAAACAAAGAATTATCATAACCATCCTGGCTAATATTCCTGTCCTGAACAGGATTCTCTGGAAGGCGAATGTAAAAATCTTCAATTTTGTCTGTGGTCCCTCGTTATATATATAGTTGCAAGGGGAAGTTTTCCCTTTAGTTTTGCGTTGCTCGCAAACCAGTTTGAAAGGCACATTTTTTTCGTCACGTAGGGCAGTTTCCCTGTTGCCCCTTTGACACAGCCCTGCATTCGCTATTTCCCAAAACACAAACTACAAACACAAGACTAGATCTTTGACTATGCTTTGTTTGGTCACATACCCACCCTTTATGCCGAGAATATATGGTCCCTAAAGTCAGTAAAAGGCCGATCAGCATTGCGGTTTTTCCCCATGGGAACACGGGGTGCGCAAAATTTTTGTAGCATTTTTTGGACTTATCCCAATCTAGCTTTCGGGTGAGAAGGCTGGACTTGAAAGTTGTTCTACCCAGGCAGATAACGCTGAATAAACCTATTTTTTACATATAAGATTGTGTGTTTAATAAGCGGATGCTTGGTAAAGATTTTTTGGGGGAATTTTTAAAAGCTGGCAAGTTATATAGAAATTCTATTGCAGGGATTCTATAATTTTAGCTTTTTTAGTGGGGGGTAGAAACATGCATATTACGTCCACACTAATTTACACAAAAAAAACCCAGACATTAAAGAATTATTAAAAAAATAGTGACTTCTCTATTCTTCCCATTATTTCCTGAATCATACATTTTACTTTATACACCATTCTTTATAAAACTTGGGCTAACTTGCTAAAGAAAAGCCCCATGGCTTCTTTGGTGCTGACTGACAGCTCACAGCTGACTTCTGACGTAAAACATTTAGGTACATACCTAAATTTTACTGTCAGAAGGACAGCTGCTAAACACATGTTTTTGCAGATTTTTTGGCCGGCGTGGGGATACATAATTTGGTCTGGTAACTTTTCAAAGCCGTCAGCGTTAGCTGCTCACCCCAAAAGAAGCCATGGGGCCCTTACCGCAAAAATCAATATATTTTAGTCCAACAATATATCAAGTTCTTTGACTATAATTTTTGTTACAACTCAGGTGGCTGCAGACGGGGAATTTAATTTAAAATACAAAGGGTCAGGAAATTTTATAGACTGAAAAGAAAAAAAGCAAATGCCAAGAAGGGTGCCCAACTTTGTAGTGTCAACAAATGGATTGAACGCTACAAGAAAAAAAATAAATTTCGGCTTTTTTGTGCAAGATAAAAAATTTATACAACTATTTAATAAAAACGCCTCAAAGGTTATATTTTTCGATCTACAAAATTTATGTTTCGTCCTACATTCAACCACGGGTTGGTAAATAAATATTTTTTTGGACATTTTGTACTAAATACTAAGGAGAATTTAAATTATGTATTAAAAAAAATCTAAAACGCTTCTTTTTTCCCCTTTGGATGATCCTGATAGACTTTGGTAGGCCTGCCTTTGGTCTACACGAAAATAATAAAATATACATTTATATTATACTTCCAAAAAAAAATAGTGGATATTAAATAACAAAATTAAACAGTCCCTTTTAAAATATAAATATTTTGTACTAACTCACCTGGGCAAGATGTCTGAGATACAAAATCTCACTTTTGAAAACTAAAAGATTGTCAATCAGGGCCTCACGTGTGCCACGGCTGGTTAAACCGGGAAAAAACTGAAGTCGGGACGACTCAGACCCCGCTGCACACAAGCGCGCGGGGGCATTCAAAGAACCGTGACTTCTTAAATTTTTTCCCTTTTTCTCCACACTTTCTCCTTCTTTGTTCTCCCGTTTTTCTTAATTTACCCCCCCCTTCCTTTTTTTTCATGCCCCGACCCGCATCGACAGAATATAGGTTCCACGAACAAAAGACAGAGCGGTTCCACAACGAAAAGATCAACAAGGAAACCCCCCTCACAACGCAAAAAGGAACAAATCGATCCTTGACGTCGATTGCCACCTTAGCTGTGTCGATAAATATGGATCCCCATCCAACTCGCCAAAACAGGGACACTTTCGGGGTATTAGTACCAGCCTCGTAACCACGTCTTAGGACTTGGGCTCTTGTATAGTTTAAAGAGAATTTTAAATTTTGAATATTTTTAAAAAGGAATTTATTTTTTAATTATTTGGCGAAACCAAAGGTTTGGAAAATGTAAATTAGAATCTTTTCAGTTTAACTGAACGTAATTGCTTCAACATGGAATTTTTTTTTTGGTTTTTAATTTATGTGCCCCCTTTGACACTTTTCTAACGAAAAACCCTCGGCTTAAAAGTATTTTTTTTTTTTAATTTTCGTGACTTAGACTAAGCCCAAATCCAAAAAACCTAAAAATTAATCATGACGTCCTAAACGTCATAACATTATTTTTTTTGTTGATGGTTAGCACCAGAAGTCCATTTTTCTTTTTCGTTATGCAACTCATCATATTAATAGAGTTTTGGGGGTTTTTGCACCTTTTATAAGTATTAGCAGGGGGTCAACCAGGGAAATTACACATGTCATAAGGGGGCCCGCAAAAAAATCTATTTTTATTTGCCTCGTGACTAGCTTTTAAGTTTGTATTGACGATAATGCCAAATGTACTATTGAATGCTCTGGCTATGTAGGGGGAAAAAGACCACTGTATACTTTTAAAGACCCCCTGTTTTTTGCCATCAATTAGCTGGATATATCACTGATATACAACATGTTTTTATGGATCCCTTTAAATATTTAATCACCCAAATGAATGTATAAATTTACTTTTGAATTTGCTCGTTGCTATTCATTAACTGATTGTTCATTTCTCCTTTTTTTAGAAAACTCTTGTCACGGGCAATTTGAATTGGCCCTTTTCCGCATGCTTCAACATGTGGCCTGGGAAGTACAATAATCTCTCAAGCAATTGTTTTTTGGAAAAATTTAATTCTCATCAATATTCCTATTTCATTAAAACTTTTATTTTTCTAAATTTTTTTATTGTTTACTAAATAAAAAATAAATTTTTAAATTTACTATATTTTTTTTATATATATTATATGTACCCCCAAATGGACAATGGGACAACATGATGTTTACGATTGGCAAAATTCCTACAAACTGTATTTTGTATCAAGCTGAAATTTCTACAGGCATCCGTGAGCCATTTAAAATAGGCGAATCCGGACTGAAAAAAGAAAAAAGAGTGTAACCTTACAGCGGGTGCAAGCTATGTTGAGCGAAGAGAATAGGAGTTCTTTACCTTAATAATTTGATGACGTCACTCCATACAAAAAAAAACTAGAATAGATATTTAATTATTTGTCACAAAACCCAGAGCAAGTACTGGGAAAAACAACTTTTTTAATATATATAATATATAATTAATTTTAAAACCATTATTTCCTATTTTCCAACAAAAACTGTTGTTTTTAAATTTAAAAGAGTATTAAAAAAATAGAATTTAATTTAATTTTTTTTAGATTTTTTTAAAATGTTAACTTGATGAAAAAAAAATTTGCCGAAAGCTGTTCCATTTCCATCGTTTCAATCGTAACGGCACGTTTTTAAAAGGTTTTGTTTCCCTTTTTTATCGCTTTATTTTCCCTTCTGGCCACGCTAATTCGTACACTGGTTTTAACTGAGGGATTCAATCAAAAACCCTTTTTATTTAGAAAATTATACCTTGTTCATTATTTATGTTGTGTGTAAAATATTTGAATAGATAAAAACCAGACAGTTAACATAAAAGACATTTCAATAATCGTGGCATTAGATTTGAGTTTGATTGGGGTTTGGCCCTAAAAATGATAACATCGCCCTGTGTAATTTGTGCAATTTAAGTTTTATATAAAAAACTTGGTAAAAGTCTGACAAAACACCTCTAGCAAAAAAAAACAAGCTGCCACATTGAATAAAACACAGGTTTTTTCAATGAATGGTTTTTTAAAAAAGGAAATTCTTCCCAAATTCCCCTATTACAACTGCTTGAATGTCTCCTCACCATTACTATACCCCCCCATCTTTTAAATCACACAAAATGAGGTAGGCCCTTAAGTTTTTTTTTATTTGTGATTTTCTCATTGGAGGACAAGTTATTTATATGCAAAATAACATAGGGGTCATTCAAAAAGTGCCACCAACACTTTAAATAGGGTACCTACTGTTTGTAGGCGTACCGAAAACCAAGGGGCCCAAGCCCCAGTCTTGAATTTAAATTTTCTTCCTTTTTTAAACAAAGACTGCATCAGACTATTCAAACGGCCCCCATTGGATCCCCGTACTCTCCACCACTTTTAGAAACTATGTAAACACCATCTATCAATTTTAAGTGAAAATTACTTTCTATCCCAAAATATTTAAAAGTAAAAAATTTCAATTATTTGAGATACTAAAGTTTAAATGGCTTTTTCACCAATTTTAAAAAGAAGGGGAAAACAGAATTTTAATTAACCTTTTAAAAAAAGTTGGGTTAAAATAAAAAATAGACACTTTTTACAGCAAATTAAGCTATTTTTTAATTACACCAATTTTCCCCCCCTTTTTCACAATATTTTTTACAAAAAATTAATAAAAAAAATATGCAGGTTTTGTAATAAAATATTTTTTTTCACTTTATAGACGTGAATGATTGTTCTACAGCGTTCTGTAAGGAAAAAGAAGACTGAGAAACTTTTCCCCGTGAACAATGATGTGACAAAATCGAAATTATTTGGGGCTCAAGCCAACATTAGTGAGCGACTGAAGTCTACTTTGGAGATATGCTAGCAAAAATTGGGTCACTTTTATTGCAGCTGACCCTTTTGGGCCATTCAATAGGTGTGTAACCAATCCCATTTTTGGGAAAAAAAAAAAAAGCTTTTCAAAACAAAATATAGACTAGACACATTATGGGTAGTATTTTCCAAGAGTGATGACAACCATAAATTGGGATTATTTCTTTAGATGATACTCATTCTTCTCATGGGAATGCCATTTGGGAAAAAGGGGTTTTTTATAATCGAAATGAAATTTTGGGAAAAACCCAAATGAAGTCTCTCATTGCCAAAGGGAGAATTTTTGATTCATAAAGCAATTGGTGGGGAAGAGAAGGGAACATTACCCAAATCTTTGGGTTCATTTTGTCCGCAATGCTTTTTTAAGATGAAGGGCCTTTTTGATTGATATAATAAATGTAAAAATTGCCATTCATTTTAGGGGAATGGGGAAAAGAAGTCAGGGAAATTTTGACAAAAGTTTTTTGGAAAAACCCGGAAAAGTCAGGGGAATTTATAAAGAAGTTCTGTAGCCACCCGCACTATTAAAACCCGCCAAAAAAACAGATCAAAGAGAAATTTATAAAACACAAGTTTTAAATTCAAATCCAAAAAGAAATATTTAAATGAAAAAAAAAATTTTGAAAAAATTTTAAAAAAAAAAAATTAATCGGCCGAAAAAAAAATTTAGCTTAAATTTTAGTTACTAGTGTACCGTGGAAGACTAACCCGGCACAAACACAACTTACTCACCCTAATTTAACGGACCGGCGGTTCTCTACAACGGGAATACACAACACATCAACAAACATCGAACTCTGTGTGAGAAAGTGACAGTTAACGCGCTCAGTGCTTTTGTGAACTGATACACTATCAAAAACGCTCACCGCAAAAGACTGTTGAAAAAGGCTCTCTTCTCCCCCGCCTGAATGACCTCCTCCCCCTTGACTTTGTGTGTCTGTCCAACCACGCAAAGCACACGCGCTTGGGCAAATATAGACTTCATGATTGGATTAATGACCGCATTATGTTAATTCTCTCCTTTCCCTTTTTTTCCTCCACGAGTAAGAAATATAACTTATGTTTTTCTAAGGGAAACACCTTTGGTGCCTGATAGACGTAGGCTCACATGGCGATATGTAGGGCCCCAGACAATACAACTAACTCCTAGATGACAGAAAAAATTTTCTAACCACGTCTTATAATATCCAGGGGTTTGGTTGAATCGGTGCTATATGCCCAAATTTTTAAAATTTCGGGTTTGGGTTTAATCTTGGTGCAGAATGCCATATTATTATAACATTTAGGTTTGGGGTTTTAATCTTGGGAGATATGCCATATTTAATTTAACATTTGTTAGGGGTTTTTAATCTTGGGGCAGATATCCATATTATTAAATACCAGTTAGGGGCGTAACTTGGTACAGATATGCCAATCATTTTAAAATTTAGGTTAGGGTTTTAAACGGGGGCGAATGCCATACATTAAATATTCAGGTTGGTTTAATCTTGGTGCAGATATGCCAATTATTATAATTTAGGGTTTGGGGTTTAATCTTTGGGCAGAACCATATTTTTAAAATATTCAGGTTTGGGTTTTAATCTTGGTGCAGATATGCCATATTATTTAAATATTTAGGGTTGGGTTTTAATCTTGGTGCAGATATGCCATATTTTTATAACATTCAGGTTAGGGTTTTTAATCTTGGTGCAATATCCCTATTATTATAAATTCAGGTTTAAATTGTAACTTTTTGGGGAAATACCATAATTAAAATATTTGGGGAAGGTTTTAATCTTGGTGCAGATATGCCATATTATTATAATACATTTTGGGTTTTAATGGTGGTGCTGATGTGCCTACTTTTGTAATAATTTAGGGTTTGGTTTATTTTTGGTGCAAAGGGCCCGGAAAAATTTTTTAGATCCCTTATTTGTTTTTATTGTTTGTATGGGAAAATAAGTTACGACATCTTGGGTGAATTCCTGGTTTTTTATTACAATCTTGCGGGGTTTAGTAAATATTGGTTGTATTTAAGGGTTTCTCTCATACAAGATTAATGCCCTTTTTAAGCTCTCATCTAGTAGGACATTTTTGCATATTTGTTTTTTTAAAAGGCAAGTGATAAAATTTTATTATCTTATACCCTATGTTTTTAAATGTGGTTTTAAAGAGGGTAAGATAAATCAACAAAAAAAAAAACCTAAGAATATTTAAGATTTCAGGGGTTAGCGAGCTAACTGTTTAAACTCGTTTTGGGAAATATACTAAATTGTAATCTTTTGCGATAGCTACTGAGGGTTTAAAATTTTCTATTTTTGAATTGTTTTTTAAAAGAAAGATTGGAGCTGATCGTTTTAAAATTCCTCGTGTACCTGGCCTTTGACATTGTTATGTTAGTTGAATAGGAAAGTTACCCCATGTTTTTCAGAGGGATGTTTTAATATATGGTTCTAGAAATTTCCACTTTAAAAATTCCTTGGCAATGTTTTTTACCTGCATTCGTTTTGTTTAACAAATTTTTATTTACGAATCTTCCCATGGGTATATTATACACTCAGTGAGACGGAATAAATTTGGGGTTTTAGCGAAACCAAATAAAACCCCTTGTATTATTTTTATATTTGAACAGGCGACTGGTGTTGTGGGGCTTATTTGGGACTTTTATGGGACGCTAACGAACCCCGTATCCGCCCACCCGGTACGCTTACTAGTAGCAGACGCTACTGCCTTTAAAAACAAAGACTATTCCAAAAGGGTCTGGGTTTAAAGGGCCCCAAAACGTTAATATATACCATTATCCCAGAGAGGGAAGGGGGGGGATAGGGAAACCCAGAGGGTGGACCCTTTGGGGACATGGAAGGGGAAACCATGACAAAACACATGCACCCGATACTAGCAGTTCCGATGACTAAAACTTCTTTCAGAGACAAATCAAATTACCAGAAATCTCTCTATTTCTTCAAAGCACTAGCAACAACATCTCTCACGGGCCCCTTTAAACCTCGCAGCGCCACTCAGTTATCGAGGTGTGGTTGCACGGTCATTTACGCGCGTGGTCCGGGGTTTGGTATTGATAGTGGAATGGGTCAACCCAGTAAAATAAAAATTGCTCTTTACTTTAGAAATCATCTAAAATTTTTTTTTGTACTAGGCACGACACACACCTAAGCCTAGGTTTTAGATTCAAACTTTTTTAGCACTTTATAAAAAATTTAAATTACCTCTTCTAGAAGACGATTTTGAACTCTTTTTGCGTCTTTTCAAGGGAATAAACTTATACCAATACATGGGAAAAACCCGATTTTACAAAATACAAATTTGAAAAACTTGGATTACAACATATTTTAAAACTTTCATTGTTACATATTTATACCAGCAATTCTCCCAATTATTCCCCAAAGGTTTTGATCAACTGTTTGGTACATTTTCCCCTTTTCGTCAGATTAAAGGTGGGTTTCAAAAACTCTACCACTATAGAAATGGGTGTTTTTATTCAAGGTTATTTTTTAGAAATGTGAATGGGGTTGTTTAGCTGATAATCAAAAAAACCCAAATTTTTTTAAAGAGTAGAAAATGAGTATTCAATACCAAATAAGCTACTTGACCCAAATATGACTGACAAGTAATGCCAAAAATTCTTTAAAAATAATAATGTTTTTTAAAAACATAAGCAAACCACCCATTTTTAAAGTCTCAAGTGCTTATTGAACCGAAGTAACAACTTCTATTTGACATCAAAATTTTTATGTAAATTGAATGGGCTTACTTTATTAGTTGAAACAATAGATTTTTTTCCTTTATATGTTTTGGGTTAGATCTTTTTAGGTTGGCTGACTTTTTTTTGATTTGGGGTTTAAAAAAACGTTAATTTGGAAATTTTTCCAATTGGAATTACCTTTTTTAAAATGTCTTGTAAAAGAATAAAAAAATTTAAAACGCATGACTCTACTCATTAATTTTAATACTTTCCCCTGTGTGGGGCCCATACAGGGTTGGCCGAAAAAAACCGGGAAAAGTCGGAAATTTTAAAGTAAGAAAAAGTCAGGAATTTGACTATGAAAAGGGAAAATTATACTCATATTTTATCAAAAAAAGAGAAACAATAAAATTTTGTTGACCCATTTTCTTTATTGTATTTTATAGCAATAAAGATAAAGTGAACTAATAAACCTTCAAAACATTTTGTTCTTTGGTTATTTTCTTAAACAAACCAATTCATCAAAGCACATGTTTAAACTTTGTTTTGGGTTAGGGGGAATGGGGGTGCACATCAAATTTTACGGGACAAAGTATTTCATTTTGATTCACTTGCATGAATAAGAACAAAAAAAAAAAAACAACAATATTGTTCTGATTTTTCCCTTTTTAATCTTAAAAAAATTACGGGGATTTGAGCCTAGACCTCCCACACGGGGCGACACCTTTGTCAATGTCTCATCAAAACAGCACAGACAATAATATCAGTTAAACATGTGTGATTAAGACATCCCTGCTTATTGGGTAACATTTACATAAACAGGAAAATTAAAAATTTTGTATGGGAAAAACCCGGAAAACAGGAATTTGAAAAAGGAATTTCTGTGGACCCTTTTTACATACTTTAAAATTTCCAATAAAACTTACATATGAAACAATACTTTCTTCTCATTGTAGTTATTAAGCGATCATCGCACACCCAAGAGGTTCAAAATCGAATCATGATGTGTGTCTTACAAGAATAAATTTATCTTTTTGTCCCTCATTTCAAACCCCAAAATGGAACCTTTTCAAAAATACAGGTGCAGTGAACGCATTTTTCAATTGAATAAAAAGAGGAAGTGAGAAAGTCCCATTTTAATTTTTAATAGGGCAAGCTGTATCTGTACTAAAAAAAAAAGTTGGTTTTCCAGTTTATCCTCTAAAAAAAGTTAATGGAGAGTTGGTTTAGTGTTTGGAAAAAAATGTTTTTCCCATAAAGTTAATTTCCCTAAAAATCTTAAAGTTCTGTCACAGGGGTCAACTTGTTTTTGATCCATTTCGATTTTTTATTCATTCAAAAAGATTGTTCAAGTTTTGGGTTTTAGAATTTTTTTTTTACCAAGCCCTTGGGGGAAAATTTATTTACATTTCTTTAATCTTAGTTAGAATTTATTGGCAGAACCCTCATCAGTCATTTTGAAGATGCTAGTAAATGACAAAAATTTTTAGACTATTTTTCTCAGTCTAAAGAAAGAAAGAAAAATCAAAACAGTTCAACAACTCATCAAGTGGGGAAGAAAAGATAATAATTGTAGGGGAATTGTTACAACAGGGAATTAGGAACACTCAACCCGAAAGGGAAAATTTAAAAATTTTTAAAAACCCCTAAGAAACCGTGTAACATACAGTTTAACCTTGAATAACCGTTTCAAAAACACTGTACGAAAAATGTAAATTTTTGTGGGCATTATAATTTAATCAAAAATACTGTAAAACAAAAAAAACTTAATTGTTGGATGTTTGCCCCTGGGGAGATACTTATTTTTTTATTTAATGCTTTCCCCGTGGGACCTATACAGCAAATGAAGTGATGTTTTTTAAAAAAGGGAAATGCACACTTTTCTTGGGAAAGAATTGTCTTGAGGTTATTGTATTTACCTGCATTATAAAGTTTTTTCCTTTAAACATTAAATGGACGTTCCCAGGCCGGGCTCAAAAAGGGCATTTCTTGTAAACCCCGGTCCTGACCCCAAAAAAAATAGATAGAAATTCTCTTAAACATGTTATTGAAAAATCAAAAATAAAAAATTTAAATACAATTACAACACAGAAAATAGGGGAAAAAAAAGTCCCGTAAGGGGAGTACATCCCCCATTCATCCCCATCAGGGGGGCATTAAATCATTAGATAAAATATGAAGTCGTTATATGACAAACCCATGGGAAATAAATAATGAAATTAATAAACGTATATCAAAACCCAAAGATGGAAAAAAACATTAATTAAATATGGAGTTTTTATACACCCCCACAATCAAAAAAAAAAAATTTACTTTTTTAAAAATGCTCATTCATCAAGCGACCTCTGGGAAACTTAAATAATAAAAATCCCGCACCATGGACTTTTAAATATTTAATTACTCTTAAATACAAAACACACATAGTGGCCTCAAAAGACACGTTAAAAAAAACACACAAAAGTGATCCAAGAAATACAAAATTTATTTTTTAATAATTTAAATCCAAAAACTTATCTTTGTAAAGGGTTTGTGTTTATATGCCAAAAATTCTTGTCGAGGGGTTCATCTTTAAAATTTTAAAAAGGCCCTCAAAAGGCATTTTTTTACTCTTTGTTTTGGTCTTTTTTTTGGGTTCTCCCTTTAAAAAAGGTTGGCCTTTCCCTTTAACCCTTTTGAGTGTTGTGCAGATGGGGCTTTATCCTTCCCTCTTTTTAAGCAAGACTATTTGAGGATGGCCCTTAAAAGAGTAGTTTTTTTATCATTTTGCTTTGGTAACATTCTTTAAGAGCTTTTCCCCTGACCGCGGCTTTTTATAAAATGTCCCTTCTCTTTTAAAAGGGGATTTCATTAGAATACCTTCTCAAATTATTTTAAATGTGTAACGTTTTTTCTTTGTTATTGATTTTCACCCCCTCATGTATTTTGGGCCGTATCCCATTTGTCACCTGCCTTTATAAGTCCTTATTAATAATACCACCCGATATTTTGGGCAATAAAAAACCATGTTTAAATTTACCTGCCTTTCTTTATTTTGCCAAATTTTTTGCTTGGGAGAAACGACACTAGCACTGCCAGGGAGCAGGGGAAACGGTTAGGAACTTGTAGCACTTTTTAAGGGTGTGTTTATTCGATTGTACCAGGATGGGGTTTTTAGTGAGAGGGGTACTTCAACTTTTTTTTTTAGGTTCATGTCGCGTCTTAAGTGCTCTGTAATTTTGTTTTTCTAGTAAAAGCTTTGGGGGAAACCTCTGATTTTGAAAACTCGAAGAATTTGATTGTTTTCAAGGGAAAAGAAGAAAGGGAAATACACCTTTGTGCAATGGATTTCTTTTCCCATTTTTTTTTTCCCCTTTAGTTTTCTTTTTTTTTATCAATTTCCCTCAAAATAAAATTTAAAGTCATTTTTCCACCTCGATTTTAAACAAATAAAAATAATAATGGTAACCCCAAAACCTTTTAAAAAAATACACACACTAAAAATTCCCGTTTTAAATTTTGGGGTTGAGATTATGATATTTAAAAATTTTTTTTTTAAGAAAAAATTTTTCAAAGTGACTTTAGTGTTTTCCTAAATAATTATTTTACTTTAAATATATTTTTTAAAACCTAGATCTTTCCATTTTTATAATATTTTTTTTTGAAAGTACTTATTTAAACTCATATCTAGTTATTTATTAATATAAACAATTTTTTAAATTTATTACATGCATCTTTGCTTTTAACATGAAAAATATTTGTATTTCCAAAAAATCTCCAAATATTTTATATGAACAATTTAAGTATTAAGGTCTTGATTAATTTTCCCCACCCAATGCTTTTTAAAGGTATCCCCCACAGAATAAACAGATCTTTTGAATATATTAAAAATCTTTTAATTTTTAAACAGGGCTTACATAATCTTAAAAAGTATAACAACCTTGGGGGCCAAATTTTAAAATAGATTTTACATTGGATTGTTCCTTAACAGCCCCCACAATACTTTAATGTAATAGTGTAGGAAAATACAACGTATCACTCCCTTTAGCCCCCAAACATGTACTAGTTTAACCCCTTCCAGAAATTGTAAACAAAGTTTTAATTTTTCTTTAAAAATTTGATTAGAGTTTTATTGTTTCTTAACTGCAAGGGTGCCCATTTTTTGGGGTTTTTTAGGGGGGCGGTTGATCCCAATCGGGGAAAGTGTCTTTAAAAAATTTCAGGTATTAATCTTTTTAGGAGGGGAATTTAGGCATCTGAACGTAATTCTGACTAATGAATAGTTACAAAGCCCCCTTTCTGAAGAAAAAAAAATTTTTTTTAAAATTAACAAAAAAAAAATGTATTTAGCTGAACTCATTAATATAACATTTAAAATTTTTTACAATTAATTGAACAGAACATAATGAAAAAAAAGCCTTAAGCGGGAATGGAAAAATTTTACATTCTACATTTTTATCTGTTAAACCAAGTGGGCTGATTCAAAGTTGTTGATAGCAAATTTTGCCAAATTTCAAATACACAAAATTTTTTTTTCAAAAAATTAACCCCTTTTTTCGCCCTGCACGCGATAATACATCCGGATAAAACGTACATGTTTTAAACCCCTTTTTTTACTTTGCTAGAGCAACTATAAAAACAATTTTGTTAAAAGTTTTCAAAAAAACTCTACAAACCCCCCCGATATTTTAATAATAATTAACATAGAATCAGTTTTTTAAATTCTAAAAATGGTTCATTATTTTTAGTGCTACATTTTTCAAGGGGGGGCCTTACTCAGGTTTGATTTTAAGGGGGTTGTGGACACTATAAAACCCAAAAATCTAACTTTGAAATAGCCACAATCATGCATAAAGAGGAGCGAAGATTAACAAATCAGTCTGAGTGACAATCTACCGCCTCCAGGGTTTGGGCTGAATTTATCATTTTTTCATGATTAAAAATAAAAATTTATTATATACCCAATTTGGGGTTTGACTTTTTTCCCGACATTTTTAACTGTCAAAAATGTTGTTTAATAACTATAATTAATTTCGACAGTTTCCCGCTTAAAATTACTCTTTAACCTTCTTTTTTTTTGGTAAAAGTTTTACCCCACGAAAAATCACAATACGTCCCGACTAAGCTGAATAATTTTTGCTCTTTTTGAATATTTCACTATTACTAATAAGGCTACTTTAAAAAAATTTCCCAAACCTATAACTTCTTTAAACCATTGGTTACAACAAAGAATATATTTTTGGGAAATCTGATTACCACCTGCATTTTGGTATATTTTACTTTTATTTTCAAACGTTTTGGCACAATTTTACTTTTTTTACTGATTGTTGTATGCTATTTGTTTTTTTCTGTTTTTTACATGGGTCCTACTTGCCATATTTTCCTATATTTATAGATTTTAAACTCATTTTGGGGTTTTATAATTTTTTTTCATTGATGCTTTAAAAAATAAAATTTAGGATAGAATTTAAAAAAAAAAGAACAGTAATTTTTTATTTTATTGTTTTAACGTGGACTTTTTGAACTTCTGATATATCAGCAAAAACAAAAATCATAGTGAAACAAAAGGTCCCACCAGCTTGACGGGAAAGATATGTTCACATACCTTCCAGGGGTTTTTTTACACCCCCCAATTACATGGGGCCGACGGTTTTACTTTCCCCTCAAAAGGGGGTTTGGCTACAAATTTTTTTTCGCTCAAAAAAATAGTTGCCTGCGGGTTTTAACCCACAAACATCGGGGCCTGAGGCAGCCCTTTTCCCCCCAAAACCCCCGTATCGACAAAACAAGTAAAACATATAAGGTTTGGGCATGGCTGTCACAGATATGTTTAACGACTTATTAAATTTTACTGAATTTCATAAAAAATTTACTCCATATTCTTTTTCTTTTCCCTTTTTTCCCCTCTTACGTACACTTTAGACACATCTCCTACTGGGATAAGGGGCTAGTGCTTGAATTTTCTTGTATACTTTAATTTGGAATTCCAATCAAGTAGTGTATTGTAAGGGGCCCCTTTTTTTCGACTTGTGTTAGATGGTTCATGAGAGAAAGATATATAGGGCATTGTGTCTCATAGCCATTTTCACGAGTACGTGTGATGTTTTTGGGTCTCCCACCACAGCAGGGTATTGATCTTTGGAGCCTTTCACACGAATGCATGTGACTAAAGCTGTGTTTCAAGTTGCACCTTGTGTTAACATTGTGAACATCAGCTCAAAAACGTATAAATTTTGGGTGAAAAATACCTTAAATTTGGGTTAAAATGTTTAAAGTCTATTTCCTGGGGCAAATAATTTAAAAATAATATACAATTATCAAAAGAATACTGACACATGGAAAAAAATTTAAAAAAATTTACATTGTCTTCTCTAATTTCTTGAAAAAACAGCCTTAATACTTTAAAAAATTATTTGATGCACCCACAATTTTTTTCTTTTGTTTTTACTTTTTAATTTAAAAAAAAAGTGTTAAAAAAAAACTATTCTAGTTTGTGTATTTTAGGTATCGGGGGGGGGGTTTTAAAATTTCTATCATTTTTCAAATAGTCCCATATTTTTGCATACAAGGTGGTAACCCTGATTATACTTTAAGTTTTATTTTTGAAACCTATTATTGTATTTATTTTATTTTTTATTAGTAAATGGAATGTAAATAAATATAAAGTTATTCAATAGTGGTGTTTTACTTCTTAAACATTCTAGGTTTATATATTTTTAATATCTTTATTATTTTATCAATATGGAATAATAACATACCATTAGAATGGTTGGAATGTCTTCTATTAGAATAATATTTCATAATTTGAGTGGTGTGAAGCGCTTAGATAATATTTTGATAAGCATTTCCTAAGTGACTGAGGTTATATTTTTTTCCCTGTAAAAATGAGTTTATGTTTAGGCTAGTTTAGGCTAGCATAAATTTGATAGATTTATAAATGATTTATCCTGGCAAACACATAATTATATTATTAATGCATAAAAACAATATACTAGGACTAAAATAACCCTTTAGTGTGATTTTTATATATATTAGGGTGAACCAATGCGGATACTGATGAATCGTTATCAGGTGATTATTAGTGCATCGGCAATTAATCGTAATTGTCGATTATTATGTCGATATAATCTTTTTTTTTAAGGAAAATTTAAATAAAAATTTTCTAACTAGGAGTTTAGTGGTCAAAATCCTCCTCCCCCCCCCCAAAAAAAATAAATTTATATACTCACTGCATGTGGGCTATGCATATACACACTGCATCTGGGTTTGCGGTCTATGCAAAGATTAAATAACCAGATAAAAAATATAAGTTCATACCGTTGGTTAGACTAACAATCAAGTTCCAACTTTCACCGGCAATTCAATAAATATATTTTTGTATTAATTACATTAACTGTTATCATTCTCATAAGCATATTTGCCAATACTTATTAAACAAATAATCGGGATTAATTGTGTAAATTATTATGATAATGAACAATTATTTTAAACAATCGGTAATCAGTTTTACTGAATCGGTACACCTTTAAATTATAAAGAAAATGAGAACCTCAATGATGACCAAATTTATGAAACACTCAATGCTCTTATGGACAAACAGCTGTAGATTTGGATATCGGAGGTGACTCAGGCACTGAAGTTTTTATTCCGCATGATGCATCTACCTCATAGACCATTTTGGATAAAGAGGTGTTTTTTTTCTGAGGAAGAATTAACACAACGAGGTCTTGACCCTGCTGACCCATCTAGATCAAGAGAAGGAGACAGCAATATTGATGACTCACAGAATCAAAATGAAAAAGTGAACCAACAGCATTTAAATTTCAAACATTTTTCTAAACCATTTGGAATAAATACAGAAATTGATATTTTAAGTCACCTCTATATATATTTTGTGTGTTCTTTGATACCTTTTTATTAGAACATATGATTAATCAAAGCAATTTGTACGCTGATCAAAAAGGAAAATCTTTGAACATGGCTGTTGAAGACTGTTGAAGAATTTTACAACGATTGGTGACCTTAGTGTTTGCAAGTGGAAAGACCGTGGTAAAAAAGGAGTTTGTGTAGCCAACAACATACATCAAGGAGATTTAAAAAAAAGTAGTGCTAAGATGAAATAAAGAATAGGTCAGAGCTCCAATCCAATGTTCTGTGTCAATTGCTGAATACAATAATGTATATGGGTGATGTTGTTCATTTTAACCAACTCCATGCCAACTACAGCATTGCTTGGAAGTCAAGAAGATGGTAGTTGAAAATATTTTATTATTTGACTATGCAGCAATAGTAAACAGCTAAATTCTTTACAAAACCACGTTGATTCAGAAAGATAACAAAGAAAAATCATTGTCTCATTTGGTATTTCGGTCTATTTTAGTTAATCAGCTAATATCAGAGTTCACTTGAAGAAATAAGTCAGGACTTGCAACATCATATTCATTATCTATTTTACGTGGAAGAAAACGAGGTAGCTCATGTGGAAGACCCACAGTTGAAAATACTGTGAGACTTGTGAAATATTAGTGAACACTTACCAAAGAAAAGGACTTGGCGAAGATGTATATTTTGTAGTACCAGGAAACAGCAAAAAAAAAAAAAAAAGTCAATGTTTTATGCACAGTTTGTAAAGTATACCTTTGTCTATCCTGCTTTGAACTGTTCCCTGAAAATAATTAAAATATTAATATTTAAGGTTAAATTGATCATTTCACAGGTGCATGATAAAAATAGCTTTAGTAATAAGAAATAAGACTTGAGACAGATGTTTTAGTTTCTTTTTAAAAAAATCTTAAATAGTGTGTGTGTAAAATAAATATTTGGAGTAATATACTAAATAGTGTTACTGCAGATGTGGTAAAAATATTAACCACAGTCCAATACCAGGTTTGTTCGTGAAGTAATTGTCTGTGGTAAGTATATTTACTACTGTTTATCACCAACATTGAGAACATTAAAATATATCTTCAAAAGCTGTGATTAGTAGGTACACTTAACAGGAAAAGTATGAACTTAAGATTTTTTGGTTGAAAAAAATGTCCTGCCCTATAAAGGGTTTAAGAGAATTATTTGTGGAAAATAATTTATTATGCTTAGTCAGTTTAATACTTAGTACAAACATGGTATAATAGTTATTATATTTATATACTCTATGGCAGGCTTGTCCAACTTCAAGTAGGTTGTGATCTACTATCCAGTATCAAAATTGGCAATGATCTACCACATTCTTCCATTGTCATTCTTCAACTTAAACATATTCTATTTGGCTGAGCTTATGGTAAAAATAATAACAAATGATAGTTGATTTCCACAAAACCTGAAAAGTTTGTTATAAATCAACATGTATTTGAAAATACATGCTTACCTCTGTAATTAGTGTGACGCCTGGTTCGCATTTCCTTCACCATCTGTTGGATATCAGGCAAGTACTGAGAGAGGGCCAGCTTCAGGGAATCCTGGAGGTGCTCATCATTCATGTTGAAATGTTGCTTACTCTTTGTCATTTTGAGATATGAAAATTGGATTCACACAAATAAGTTGAACCAAAATATGAGTGTAAAATTTCACTGCATCTTCTAAAATTGGGAAATTTTTATCTAGGCATGAACTTTCGAAATGATTCTTCTCCTGAACGGGCCTTGAGAAAAATGTCATTTTTCAGAGTTAATATCTCATTTTCAAGAGAGTTTGCTCAATGATAGTGACTGCAATTTCTTTAGTGTCCAAATCGGATTAGAATGGAAATAACATGTTCTCTACAATTGATTCAATTTCTTGGAAGTCACTGAATTTCTTTCGAACTCCTGAATAATAGAACCACTTTTGGTCACATACTTCTCTGTCTGGAAAACAGGATTTTTTTTCCAGATGATCCTGCATATTAGGTAAGTAATCAAGGGTATTGATTGTAAGGTCAGTGATCATTAACTTAAATTTGGTTTTCTAAGCTGAATCTATGCTCATCACCTCTCCAATGTATTTCCCTTTACCTTATATTTTTAGGTTCATATCACTAGTTTCAGCAAGTAAAGCCAAATCAAAGAACCAATCTTCATCTTTTAACTAAGCATACTCATCTCCCCTGTCCTTCAAAAAGGATATTATTTCTCTCAACAAACTGTGAAACCTTAGCAAACATTTGTGCCTACTAAGCCACCTTACATATTTGTGTAAAATTATGTCCTGTTGCCCTTGCTCAAGAGTGAGATTTAAAAGCCGCCCTAGAAGTGATTTTTCACTAATTGAATTCACAGTTTCATTGTCTTGCTGGTGAATGATACAGTGGTATGCAAGGAAGTCAGGGAAATTGTCATGCTGTCGACAAAGAGCAATAAATCCAATAAACTGACCTGTCATGGCTTTTGCTCCATCAGTAGTGATGGAAACAAGGTTTTGTAATGAACGGTACATTTAGCCTTTTGACAAAGGAATAGAAAGAATTAAATATTTCCTGACCTGTAGTTCTTCCTTTTAAATAAACAATCCCAAGTAGTACTTCTTTGATGCTGAAATCTTCAAATACCATATGACTATAAACAAGTATCTGAGCCGTGTCACTGATGTTTGTAGATTCGTCCAATTGGAGTGAGAAAGCAACACAATTGGACACATCTTTCAACAGCTTTTTGCTTATCTTTTTTAACTTTTTCACCATTCACCGCATGACCATGTTTATTGATAGTTGAAGATCTGGATAGCAGCTGTGATCTCCTTTTTATTTTTAAATCCTTCAAAAATATTATCACTCTTTTACAAACTCGCCTTCGGTGAGTGGTTTGCAATTTTTAAAACGATCAGGTACTCACCTTGAAGGGCAAAGGGGTTTC
>JBCFYV010002527.1:0-38446 GCA_039000515.1 Timema cristinae
AATACCCCTAAAACCCAGACAGATTAAAGATTGCATATGGGCTTGACAAACTTTAGCAAGACCAAATTCTATCAGCGATGAATGCATTAATAAATCAGTAAGAGTCACGGGCATAGAAGAGAAATGCCTTTTAAATTAGGAATACAAGTTACATATAACTCTTCAACCCATCTTTATAAGGAAAAACCTTTTTTTGCTTTATGGGGTAATTTTATTATATTTGAAAGAAGGTACAAAAAGGGGGATATAACCATATAAAAAAATGAACACAATATGGCTTTTTTCCAAATATAATACAAATAACTCGTTAAGAAATTCATTTAAATATTTGAAGACCAAATTTGGCATTGTAATTTTATTTACTGACAAAAATTAATCAAGATGTACTTAAAAATTTAAATTTTTCTTATAAAAAGGGGAAATGGGATATACCAACACTCACCCAAACCACTTGATTTTAAATAACGATTATGATGGAATAATTTTGGAAAACCCTTTCCTTTTCAGTGTTCACAAAACCAAAATACAGAGGGAAACAATGACTAAAATGTGGTTCTAATATATTTACCAAAGATCTTAAAAAAAGGGAAAACTTAAAAAAAGAAATTGAAAAAAGTAAACAGCTTATTAGATAATTGAGTATGACCTTGAAGATAATTCAAAAAAAGTAGAGCATGTCGATTAATTAAGTAATGCCAATGCATTTTTTACAAGAAGATTATGTATTATTCAAGATGAATGTGTAGGAGGGAAACAAAGCCCAAAATATAGATCAAAATATCCATACCTAGTTATGTCTTGTGAAGAACAAGTTAGAATAATTGGATGAAAACAATTTGGGAAAGGGGGGATTGCGAGAACCAAGCTATAAATTATTTAAACCCATACAACTGGCAGAGAGAATATTAATTCAAATACATGGGGAGCTTTCTTCAGCAAAAAAAAAAAAAAAAGTAACTGAAGCTATGAGGGCAAAAGACATATGAGATTACAAAAGAAGTAATTCACTTATTTTTTGAAGACACAAACATATATTCATATAAATACTTTTATTTACTGTTGTCTAAAGTGGAAGTGAAGTTTAAGGGACAATTCTAAAAAATTAAATAAATATCCAAAAAAATATAATTTGCAAGTGATAATTTATTTGTACACATGTTTGATATTAAAATTTTACTTTTTTCTCTAAACATTATACTTATATTTTAAAAATTTGAATAATGACACCTGGACACGGGATACTTATAAGCACTAACAATAATGTAAATGTCTGTTTAAAGTTATTGGTATAGAAGAAATTATATTTTTAAAAAATGGTAAAATAGTATGTATATATATAGTAATAAGAAATGTTAAAAATTAAACATGTGAAAAATATTTATTGTACACCACTTTTTTTTCCCAAATCTCTAGTGATAGAAAAAATATATATTTTTGTCGCCATATTACAACTTTATTTTAAATGGCCTTATGTCTTTGATCTAGATTTCCCCAGGCTACAATCCAGTCTCTGGAGTTCAAGCCTCGCTGCTTAATAAATTTATCTGTGAAGCAGTGTGTCTGCAACGTGGTCAAATAAACGAGGGGCTACTTTTAAAAAAGAATACTGATTTCCCTTTAGAAAACTGAATAGCTCATTGTGCTGACACATGACAACCTCGATCCTCAAATGTTTTCACTATTATTGCTAATGGAGGCGGCTGCTTGGTCCATATAGCTCGCTTGTGAGATCACACAAAGGATTTTTTTATTGCTGTGCAAATATTTTTTTTCAACGATTTTATATAATATAAGAAAAATTTTAAGTTTAAATCAAATCATATATTTAAAAAAACATATTTTTAATGTATGCTACTTATCCTAAGTAGTGGTTGAAAATATGTATTTTTGTTACCAGTACTATTACAACTTAATTTTGAATTATCATCATCATCATCATCATCATCATCAACTGTTTCCAACCTATGACCAGGTCAGTTTAGTAAAATGCCTCCATCTCCTATACCCCTTCCACCATTATTTCTCCCTTAATTCCTTCCATTTTACGCTTTCTTTTATCTACTCCTCCCCTCTCTTTAAATTGGGTTCTCTTGCGGTCTTTTCCTACATTTCTTCGTTTCCACCATTTTCTTAGGAATCATCTCTTTTTACATCCTCATTACATGCCTATACCATCTCAGTCTTGCTTTCTCTATTATCTCTTGTAATGCTCCTCACAAACTTCATTCCCATGGCCTCCACTTTTCTATTCTTTTCTATCAATGTACTCTCGAGTATTTTTTTTGTTTTGACCACCGGGTTACTAAGCCTGTCGTAGGCCTAAATCTGAGTAACGGGGCTGCCGCTTATAAACCTCAGATAGACCTTCTCTTGGGGGTAAACCTTCCCTAACGGAGGATTTGGGGGCTGATGATGGCTTAGCTCAGCATCACCAACCCTCTCACTCCCAGCCAACTGGCCAGACTTGTTCCAAGCTTGTTGGTTTTGGTCCTGACCAATCTCCTTTTTCTCTCTCTCTCATCTGTGTCTGGCCTGGGGCCCCCTGGGGTTCAACCAAACCTCCCCCAATACTCAGATCCCGGGGGACACCACTTGACGATGAGATCAGGATTAAGTGGAAAGGTAAGCAGAGCTCACTAGGTAGGCTCCTTTTATTGTTTGTTAGTACCCCTTAATTTTTTTAAATTGCTAATGCAAATATTATTTCCCCCTCTAATATTATAATTTAAAAAGGGATGAAAATTACTTTGCCCTTTTTTTGCAGTTACTAAAAATTTAAAAAACAAATAAAAATCCTACCACACTTTAATTTTATCTACAGGGTGCATTTTAAATATAGAAAGGAAAAAATTTGTAAAACCTTTGTAAAAATTTTTATTGGAACACAAAACATAAAAAAAAAAAACCCAATTCTAATTGTAAAAAAATGCACCTATATTCACACAGCAAGAAATTTAAACGAGTACTTTTTTTTCCCGACAAAATTTTACGGGAGCAAATTTATGAACACCAACAACTTGGGTTACTGAAAACGGGTTTCCCTTTTAACTACTGATATAATAAATTCCCAGTTTAAAACTTTAAAAAAAAAACCCAAAAAAACACAGTTATTTTTTTTTTCAAAAAAGAACTCATATGGAAATTAAATTAAAAGTTGAAAATTTATGAAAAATTACTGTAATGAAGGAAGTTTTAAACAAATAAAAAAAGGTTTTTTTTCAATTATTTACATCTAAAAATCCCCCTAGAAAATTGCATAAAAAAAATTAGTAAAACCCGTGTATGAGTCTTTTGGAAAAATTTGAAAGGCAACCACTTAAAAAACCGCATCAAAAAGTATGACTTTCTTTTTCATGAAATTTTCCTCTTTTGGAGGGCCCAC
Source organism: Timema cristinae (assembly GCA_039000515.1). Classification (NCBI taxonomy): domain Eukaryota; kingdom Metazoa; phylum Arthropoda; class Insecta; order Phasmatodea; family Timematidae; genus Timema; species Timema cristinae. Next base: position 3,383 of record JBCFYV010002527.1, read on the forward strand.
TTGTACACAAAGCTTGCCCTTCAATAAAAACCCTTTTGGGACAAACATTTTAAAAATGGATAAAGACCATTTAAACCAAAGGTTTTTTTCTGGGGTTATTGCTTGAAGTCTACAAAAAGACAATAATTGATGATTAAAGTAATTTAAAAATTTAAATTTTCCAAAAAATGTAGTAATAACCTTAAAACCTCTGGCCTCAATAAAATGTTCAAAAATTTTACTTTGTGTCTATGGTTTTTCGGGGATTTTTTTGGGTATGAAAAATTTTTTTTTGGGAAATTTTTGGGGGGTTTCCTTTAACATAGGGGTGACCGGGTGGTCTAGGGGTAAGGTGCAGACTTCTGGGGCTGGGGGCCCGGGTTTTCAACCCTTTGGGTTCTGGGCACGTTTTAAATCTGATTCCCAAAACCCTTCCCTTCCCTTTGCAAGAAAATCTTGTAAAATGGGGGGAAAACCAGGCCACCCCCGGGGTTTCGGATTCCACGTTAAACGTAGGTCCTTCTTTTCATCTCACAATCATCTTACCATTACACATTACTTTAATGAAAAATAACCCGAAGGGGTATAAGCCCGGGGTGCAAAATAAAAAAATCAAAAAAAATAAAAATTTAACATATTCTGCCCCCTTTAGGGGTGGTTTTTCCATTTTTTAAATTCCCCCCTCACTCTCTTTTCCCAGATCAAAAAATTTTTATTTTTTTTCCCTTAGATTGACACCCACCCAAAATTTTTATACAGTATGGATTTTCCCGGGTTTGAATGTTTACAATAAATTTTTTCCCAATTTAAATAAACACTACACCCTGCCACTATGACACTTTCTGCACTTTTTTCCCCTTCTTTTTTTTTGCCGATAAATGAAAGGGCCTTGAATCAAAAATTTTTTTTTGTAAACGTTTGATCACCCAAATTTTACATAAAACTCATAACGAAAATCCCCAAAAAGTGACATTCACAAAACTACTCGGGAGTTTTTTAAAAATTGAAAGATAATCTTAGAAAAAAATTTGGAAGAAAAACAACTTTTTTCTAAAATTTGCAAAAAGGTTTTTCCACTTTAAAACCGCGGAAGTTTTGGGAAAATTACTTGAAAAATAAAAAAAAAGTTTAATATTTTTTAAAATTAAAAAATATTTTTAGACAACGGTTTTAGGAAATGCTCCCCTTTTAATATTAAAAAACGAAAGAAAAATCGTAAGCCCATCGGGAAAGAAGATTTTTGTGAAATAACGGGTTTTTAGGCTGGCCAGGGAAATTTAAAATGGTGCACCGGGGGTAAAAACCCCAAAAATTTTTTTGGGACCTGGAAATCCCATCAATCTTTTGGGTTGGAATAGCTCCTCTTTTAGCTGACCCCCCAGGGATTTTATTTAACAAAAATATAAAAGATTAATTTTTAAACTTATTCCTTTTAAAATAAAAAATGCAGATATTGTGATAATTTGGGCACCCAACTTTTTCCCCCACTGTTTTTAAAAAAAGTAAATATTGAATTAAATTGAATAATATATCAAATAGATCGATATAAAATTTATTTTTTTTTTTTCCCCCAGGGTTCCACTAATCCAAAAGAAGTTAAATTGTTTGAAAAAAATTTTTAAAAAAACCCAACCCAAAAAATAATACCCTAAAAAATAATTTACTTTTTATTGAAAATATCAATTGTTTAAAAAAGGGCTTCACTTTTCTTAATGATTGGGGGCCTCTTTATGAACAATTGATAAAAAATATATTTTTTTTAATTAAATAAATAATTTTCTAATTATGTAACCCTTGTTAAAAATGTTGGCAAGGTACCCTACTGGTGTCAATAATTTTTTTAAACATAGCCTATTTAGTAACAGCCAAATTCAAAAGTAATTTTCTTTCCCGATTTTGGTCATGGAAAACCAAAAAGAAAAAAAGCAAACCCTTTTTTGACGGGTGAAGTAAAATGCAAACATAACTCCAAGGGACATGTATTTAAAATTTTAAAAAGGGGTAAAAAAAATTTCCAAATTGTTTTTCGGTGAAGGAAAAAGAAAAAAACCCATCTCCGAAGGCAAGTTTTTTCAAATGAAGAAAAAAAAAAATAAAAATGGTGGGTGGTAAAGCAGAAAATTACAAAAACGCCTTAAAGGGAACTTGTTTTTCAAATAAAAGAGATATGTACGGGGTTTGAAATATTAAAAATTTCTTTTGAAAGGGGAAACTTTGGGCCTTGAAAGAAAGGGGTAACATTAAAAAGCTTTTTAAAAGAAAAAACATGTCATACTTAAATTGCCAAAAGGTACCCAATAAAAAGTACATTTTGAATTTTTTTTTAAAAAGGGGGGGAAGCCGTTTTGAAAATGTAGTTGATAAACTATTTGGGTTTTATGATTTAAAATACTTAGGAGGGTTGTAAAAAATCAACTAACCAAGATACCCAAATACAACAAATTTTTAAGGTACAGGAATATCTTAAAGATCATTATTTGTACTGGGCAAAATAACAAATATTTCTACTAGGGTTTTTTTAGTGGTGCCATAGGTTTAAAAAAGAGGGTGGAAATTCAAAAAGCGGTTTTAAATGGGAAAAGGGTGTGATATTTAATGGTAAAAAAATTTTTTCAAAAACACAGTAAAATTTTTAAAAATTTGTCTTAAAAGGGAAATCCCGGGTTGGGTTAAATGTTTTTTAAGAAAATTTTTTGGAAAGGGGTTTTTAAAACTATTCGAAACCCTTTGTTGAGGCATATCCAAGTGAAAATTTTAAAATTTCTAAAGTTTCATATGTTTCAAAACTTTTTGGTACCCGGCCCACCCACAACAAAACTTTTCTCGGTATTTTTAAAATGAATTGGGGTAAAAAAAACCACATTTCTACTTCCTATATTGTAGGGGGCTTTTATTTTTTTCATTAAAGGGGGGACCCCAAAAGGAAAGGTTTTTAAAAAAGAGAGTGTTAAATTTAAAGGAAAAAAAGATACCTGATGAAGAAGCACTTGGCGTTGTCTTAAAGGTGGGAATCCCGGGTTTCCCTTAAAGGGCATTAAAAAAAATTTTGGGGAAACAAATTTTTATTTACTAAAAGCAACTCTTTTTTTTGAAGCTAAACCAAATTTATTCACTTTTTTTTCCTCCAAAGAGTGTATTTTTTCCTCTTTTGAACATGGGGTTTTTTGAAAAGAACAAAGTAAATTACCCTTGTAATGTTTTATTTCCTCACCTTCCAATGTTCTAGCTAACTTTTGGTTTGGGAAAACAAACTCAAATAAATTTTTAATCAGAAAAATTAATGTTTTGGAAAAATTAAAAGAAATTTCTGCCACTGGGCCATGGGGGGCTATTTTTTTTTTAAAAATTTAAGGGGGGAAACCAAAAAGGGCAGGATTTAAGAAAGAAGTGTTATATTTAAATGGAGAAAAAAAACCCTTTATGAATAGAAATTGGTGATGCCCTTAAAGGTGGGAACCCGGTTGGTTTAAATGTTTTTAATTAAAAAAATTTGGACAAAAATTTTAACAAAGGGAAAGCAACTGCCTTTGAATTTTCGTCGACTGTAGATTCAAACTTTTTTCCCCCCAAAACTATTTTTTAATGATGCGTAAGGGATGATTACAAAGGTGTGATAGAGATTAGAAAATTTTTTTCAGAGGTTTTGAAACTTTTCCCTTTAAAAAGGAGTAACTAAACACTTTTTTTCCAAAAGGGCAAAATGTTTTTTTTTTTGGAATTTTAAGTTTTCACCAACTTTTCATTTTTCTAGAACCCTTGAGTTTGTGGCATGCCCATTTTCAATTCGTGTAGTGCCAAGCAATGGGAACAGATATAAAATAAATTGCATTTTTTTGTAAATGTGCCTTCTTTTTAAAGTAAAAAATAAATTGTTTTTTCAAACTAAAATACCAAATTTCAGGGACAATTGTTTTTAAAAAACAGTGCCACAATAAAATAAATTCGATTAAAGAACAAATTTAAATTGGAAAGATTCTCCCATGCCTACAATTTATAACACAAATAAAAAAATTTTTCCCTAGAGAGCTACATATTGACCCAAATTTAAATCCTCGAGCTAGCCACTTAACAATTTGACCCCAAAATGCCTCAATCAAAAACATCCACTCCGAACAATGGATAAAAAATTTTTAAAGTATTGTATGAATTTAAAATTTAAAAAAAATTTAAAAATTTACTTTTTAAAAAGAGATTTCAAAACATACTTTGAAAGAACTAAAATCTCAGGGGATTATCCCTTAACTTGTTTTCTGTTTTTAAAATCTTAATTTTTTTGGCGGGGCACGACCCCCAAAACCACTAAAAAGTTTGCTAAAAAGGGAAAATTTTTTTTCTATGTGTGCCATTGTTGTTTGGATTTATTTTTTAAAAGGGTTTTTAAAAATAAAACCTGAACCTTAAAATATTGAACAGATAAAAAAAAAAAAGGAAATGGATTTGTTTTAACCCAAATTTTTTTACGTTTTTTTGAAATAAATATTTCTTGAAAATCAAATTTTTAAGATTTTTCCCATACAAAAAAATTTTTTTAATTTTGGCTATTACCTGGGGGTTTAAGTTTATTCAGGCCAATTCCCCCAAACCCTCCCACTTTTGAAATTGTTTAAGTAAGGGAAAATTTACTATTTTTAAAATTTTAAACATGGCCCATGTAAAAGTGATTATCAAACTAATGTTTCAATGATAGAAAATAAGGTTTAAAACCAACATCCAAAATTCTAAGACTTGGGATGGTAGCACCTGACTATCTTAAAAAAAAAATTTTAAATTTTCCCTGTGATTTTTTTATTTTATACAAAAGTACCACCTCGTTAAAAGCTTTTGGCCCCTTTTTGTTAAAATTTATAAAATCCCATTCTAAATCCCGGGGGGAAAAAAAAAGTTCAAGATATCACATAACCTTAAAAAAAATTTTAATATTTATTAGAACAAAAAAAAAATTTGAAAAAAGAGATAAGCTATTTCAATGTTTACTTTTTTTATTTTAAAAGGAAAAAAGCTCGAAATTTTTTTGGCAGCGATAAAAAAATTTTCCCAAGTGGATAAAAAATTACTTTTTATTTTTAAAAAATCCTTATTTTTTGAAGAAACTAAATCCTGTGAAAAAATTTAAAAAAAAACAATTTTTTTTTAAGATAAGGGGGAGGGGGGGGAAAGGTTTTTTTGAAAACTATCTAAAAAATAAGGGGTTTTTTTCCCCAATTTTTTTTATTTGACGTTTTATAAAACTCCCTTCAAAAATTTTTCCCTCCTGATAAAAATTTGGGAGCCAAAAAAAAAAAAAGAATTTTTTTTTGGGATGCCCTTTTTCAGCCCTTGCAAAAGGGGCTTCTTTCCCCCTATTTTCCCCATTGAAACAAAAAGAAAAAAAAACAAAAAAACTTTGACATGGGGCCTCAAGGTTATTTTTCCCCCCTTTTAAAATTTTGTCTTTTTAACTTTGTTTAAAACTACAAAAACCCTGAAAAAATTTAGGGGAAAAAAAATGGTGAAACGTCAAGGGTTTTTGGAAAATAAATTTTTTAAACACGATGCAGAGAATTTTTTTTTAACAAAAAGGGTTGCAAAACTTGCGAACTTCAAATAAAATATACAAAAAATAACTTTCGACAGTTGCCACTATATTGTAACTCTTAAATTGCAGATGGAATACAAATTTTATAATTTTTAAGCTTTCTGTTGAAAGTTAGAACCATTTGTTTTTTTTTAAAAAAATTTTAGGGCCTACTAAAAATTTAAAAAACATTGGGTATACCCTTTATTTTAAATTTGAACACATACAATACAACGTTTTTTTTTTTAAATAATCAAAACTTTTTATTTGATTCATTGCCCCCCAAAATTTAATTTCCATAGGCAACCCTCTCTTTTTTAACCAAATCAACCAAATAAAAAATAAAATTTCAATTTTAATTTAATTTAAAATTTCCTTTATTATAGTACGGCCAACTTTCTTTAAGACCTTTTAACAGGCCAGCACAAAAAATTACACAAATACTTTACAAATGTAAATATTTCATGAGAAGATATGCAATAATAGCTAAAAAATTTTTATATATTGTTAATAGCCCAAAAAAAAAAAATAATTAATAATGAGAAAAAAAAAAAATAGCAAAAAAAATTTACTAAAGAATATTTTACAAGCAGTAACAATATGCAAAAAATAAATCATAATAATTTTAAATTTAAATATTATGGGCAAACCTCTACATAAAAAAATTATTGAAAAAGGGATTTCCTTAAAAAACCTCTAAGTTTTAGTTTTTCCTTTTATATAAATGTCGAATTTGCCCAAATCTAAAATAGCACTATGGTTTACAACCTATGGGATCCCAAAATAAAAGATATTGAAAAAAAAAATTTTTGGGAAATTACGGAAGCCCAGAAGGGATGTGAACGCCTACTGAAAAAGAAAAAATTTTGCTATTGAAAATAATTAAAAAACAAAGAGGGCACACAATAAAGTCTACTTGAGAATAGAGTTTGGACCCCCAAAAAGGGGTTTTCGAATTCTGTCAAAACAAAATAAATTCTTTTGGGTTAAAGAATTGATCTAAAAACGCAGCAAAAAATTTTTTTTTTAAAATGTTTTTTAAACCCCTAAAAAGTCATTTAAAAGGGAAATTAAAATTTCCCAAAAGCAACAGTAGCTTTTCTAACTTAGAAAAAAAACCAGGGCTTAGTACTGACATAAAAAATTGCCCAATTTTTCCCTTAAATGATGGAGTAAAAAATTTTAATAAGCCCAAGAAATTTTTAAATGAAGGGGAAAAATTAAAAGGGTCAACATGAAAGTAAAAAAAAAAATTTTTTCCAAAAGAACACCAAGATAAATTTAATATAAAGGGAAACAAACTATTTTTTAAAGCACAATTTATAAGTAAAAAAAGAAAGGATTATTTTTTCCTAGAAAAAGTTATAGTTTTGGGCTTAAATTTTTAATAGACATTCCATTTTCAAAAGCCCCGTGTATAAAAACCTTTTACATAAATTTTGTGCTTTTAAAACAATCTCCCAATTGTTTTGAAAATTTTAAAAAATTTTCCCAATAAACACAAAGAGAAAATTAACAAGACGAGTTCAAATTTTTAAACCAATGTCATCAAAAAACACATTAAAAAAAAAGAGGAACAAAATTTTAGAACCCGCCCGAAATTCCCTGGAGACTAAGAATGTTTTTGAGGTGTGTGAACAATTTTAAATAGGAATGATCTTTCATGCAAATAACGCTGAACCAATTTACAAATGAGTGAAAAGGTCAAAATTACAAAATTTAATAGAATAATACTAGGGCCGACATAAGCCCAAGGGCCCTTTAAATTTTTGGTCAAAAAAAATAGAAACAACCTGACCTTGGGTAGAGATTTGAGGGCAATATCCCCCAAAAATTTAAATACAAAATTTAAATGACAGTAAAATTATTTTTTAAAAGCCTGTTTGAAAAACTAAAAATTTTTTTTTTAAAAGGTTTGGTGGAACTTATTCTCATGTATGATTTTCTGATATTTTAGAGAAAGTGTTTAAGAGAAAAATTTTGGTTCTAAATTACGATGATAATGAGATGATTATGATAAATGTTTGATAAAGAAAAAAAAAAAATAATAATAAAACAGGGTATCGGGAAAAAAATTTTTTGTTTTGGGGAGGCCCCTTTAAAAATTAAAACTCGGGCAGGGGAAGTTTTGAGCGGGCCCTTTCTTTTTGGGAAAACCCAACTTTTCAAAAGGGGCTAAAAAATTTAAAATTATAGGTTTAACAGCCCAAAATTTAATTTTTTTTAAAAAAGAAACAACTTTGTCACAGGCCAATTAAATTTCAAATTAAAAGTTAAAAGAGTCAAAAAAAAGAAAAAATGGCTTTTTCCTTTTAAGTTAAATTTGATGTATACTTTTCTTTTTATATCCTAACAAACCCCCCGCTAGTAATAATAAATTTAAGAAATGTAAAAAAACAAAAAAAATTTAATTTTTTGGGCAAGCATAGGGCCTAAAAATCCAATTTTGGAAAAATGTTAAAATTTTTTAAATTTTGTTGGCAATGACGAAAAAAATTTTTAAATAAAGGGAATCTTAAATTTCACTATGTTTAAAAACTTTTAAACCTTGAGAAACTTTATCAAAGTTATGTTGAAAGAAAACATAAAAAATTAAATTTTATGAAAAACATTTAAACACTTTTTTTTTCAAAGTTTTGAATTAGGGGTTTAAACCCTAAAAATGGTTTTTAAAAAAATTTTTAACAAGTTTTTTTAGATGCCCGATTAAAATACGGGCAAATAAAAAAGACTTCCCCACATCCTGGGATTTTTAGATGCATGATTTTTTGCCCAAATTTCAGGTGAAAATCATCTTTTAAAAAAAACAATAAGCAAACCAAGATCACCGGGTATTTTAAATTTTAAATGCCTTTACTAGAAATGTACCTTTTGAGCAAATAAATTTGGCCCCAAACTTGTTTTTTTTTTATGGTCCCTTTTGCTACTACCTAGCTCAAACTGTAAAAAACACAACTCAAAACAAGACCTCTTTTTTCTAAGACATACAAATCAAAAAAAGAAAAACTACAATTATAAATTGATATAAATAAAGATTGATAATTATAGCTCGGAAAATTTAAATAAAGAGCAGGGAACAATTTTAAAAGGGAAAGGCAATAGAAAAAAAAAGCAAAATTTAAAATTAATTTTCTTATTTGGGGGTTTCCCCTTTTAAATTGATTGGGGGAAAGTAAAATTTTTTTTTTTCCATTAGCAAAAAATTATATTAATTTCACATTTTTTTATTTTCCCTTGGAATAATTTAGAAAAGGGAACGAAAAGTCTGTGCGATGCACTGAACCAATTATGTAAAAAATGTCCCGCCTCAAAGGGGAAATGGAAATGCTTTTTTTAAATAATTTTTTTCATTTTTTTTTTTTTGGGGGCGGAACATGTCAAACCACTCTAAAACCCCCAAGTCAGTATCTATTAAATTTTTTTTTAATCCTAAAAAGAAGTTTTCCAAAAAAAACAATCAACTTTAAAACTTTTAAAAATTAAAAATAAAAAAAAAAAATTTCTGCAAATTAGGGAAACCCAAGTTGATTCAGAATTTTTCGTTTTTTCCCAAATCTTCAAAAATCTTCGGGGTTTTCTTGTAAATTCCTCTTCTGGGGTTTTTGGGTAAGGCTTTCATGGCTTTCTTTGGGCCTTCTAAAAAAAAAAAAAATGTTGAATAATTTTTAAAAAGAATTTTACAATTTAAACATTTCAAAATTTTTTATCAACTATACAATAATTTGTAAAGCTATCCATTACATAAAAAACTTGGAAAAAAAAAAAAAAATTATCTAAAGCAAGATAAAAAACCCCAAAACCTTTTTTTTTGATTGAAATTTTTTCTATTGTTTGAGCTACCCCTGATCTTACTAGCCTAGATTTAAGATTTTTTTTTAAACAAATTTAAAAAATATTTTTGAAAAACTTTTAAATTGTTTAAAAGGGAAAGGGTTTAAATTTTTTTATAAATAAAATTTAAATTTTTTTTAGAAAAATTTAGGTGTACAAGTTGAAATTTAAATTTAACAGAAAGCCCATAATGGGGAAATAAAATATAATAACACACACAATTTTCCCAATTGATATTTAAAGAAATCAAAAATATTAATTAAAATTAAATCTTAAAAAATAATATATGTATAAAAAAACCTTTGATTTAAAATTTTTTCCAGATGACTTCTCTAAACTTTATTATACTTTTTTAAAAATTTATTTTTTTTTTCATATCAGTTTCCTTAATCACACAATTTGGAATATTTAAATTTAAACATTGTTTTAATATCGGAAGATATGTTTTTTTCCCAAATTTTATTATTTTTTCCAATATTATAATTTATAAACCTTTTCCCCAAATTTTTTGCTTTTATACCACTTTGGCTAAAAATTTTGTTTTTAAAAACCCAGATACACCCGGTGGTTTATTTATTTTTTACTTTAAAACTGAGGTGATGCCGCCCGTAGCATCGACACATTTTTTGTAATAAATAACGTTGCAGAAACCCAAGACACGGGGAAATCCCAGATAAAAAAGAAATTCAATTTTTTATTTTTTTTTCAAATTTAAAAAACTTGTTCTTTAAATTTTCTCAAAATAATACAGAAATAAAAAATATGCATGATCAAAAATCATCCTTTTTTTTTTAAAACATATTTTCTAAAGTAAAATTTTTGCCCTCAATTGTCTACTATTTTAATATGTATTAAAATTTTTAGTTTTTTGTTATAATTTCAAGACATTAAAAATTTTAAAAGTATGATAACTTGAAAATTAAAAATTACCAATTTCTTTAAAAAATTAAAAAAATTTTTTGTAAATATAAAAAATTAAATTTATTTATAACTACCTATAATAGTAAAGAAAACCATGGATTGTTTCCCACAAATAAATTGTTTATTCAACACCAATTTCCCAATAAAGCGATCCTAAAGTCGGGAAAAATTTTTGGGTTTGAAACCCGGGTTTAATTGGGAATCAAAATCTCTGTTTCACAGGGATCATGTTTTTGATCAAATAAAAAATTTAAAAAAAACATGACAACACTTAAAAGCACGTATTTGGAAAAACGTTTGTAAAAATTTTTTATAACCAAGATTGGCTATAATATAGATTTTTTCGCCTCTAGAAAGCCTGGGTTTCCCCTGAAAATTCCCATATTTTTTAATATCAATAAATCGAAAACCCTTTAAAAGAAAAATTTTTTTAAACCCAATAATAATTTGAAAACCTTTTAAATAAATATACACAATAAAATGTACTCATGTAGGCCCATCTCAAATTTGAAATTTCTCAATGATTAAAATTAAAGTTAATTCTTTCCCCTCTAAGGGTTTGGGAAATACAAAAATTCTCTATAACGTCATTGACTATTTGATAAATTTCCCATCTGAAATGCCATGAAACAGAAACCTAAAAAATAAATATAAAACCCCTTTTTCCCTTTTTTTAATTAATCATTTAAAAAGGGATGAAAAAACTAATTTTTTTAAAAACAAGATCAAGAACAAAACGGGTTAAAGTTTTATAAACGTTCGGGTAAAAAACACTAATCAAATATTGAGGGCAGAATTGGCCAAGTTTTAGATGACACCCACCTCTAAATTTTTAAAATGCAACTGAAAATGGGGCTTGAGATAATTTTTAAAGGGATGCAGAAATTTTAAAAAAAATTTGGGAGCCCTTTTTCCCAAAATTTTTTTAAATTTTTGGGAAAGCACCAAATTGGCAAAAAACAACAAAAAAATTAAAATATTTTGGGCAATGAATACAAAAAATTATATTTATTAAAGTAAAGTACAAAAAAAATTAGATTGACCAAAAGCACATTCTTTTAAAATGCCCAAAGGTATTGATTAAAAAATTTTTTGGAAAAATTTAGGTGAAAATCAAGTTTTGGGGTTTTATATCCTAAAAACGACAAAAAAGCTTTGGTGTTTTTTTATTGATTGTTTAAATCAGTTAATTAATTTTTTTTTTTGTTATTTTAATAAAAATATTTCAAATTTTTTATTATAATTTTAATTATCACCCATCATAACACTGTGTCTTACACCCTTTGGGGTTTTTCCACACTTACTTAATGTTAGTGAGGGGTAGGGGGGGTTTGGGGATAAATGGAAAAACCTACTTTTTTTAACGGGGAAAACCGAATCAGGGTGGGGGCCCGGGGCTTTCCCCACAAAATTCAAAATTTGGGTGTTTAAATACATGCCTTGTCAGGGGTGAAGGAAAAGGTTTGGGAAAACAGACAAACCCTGTCCCGGGACCAAGGAAAACCAGGGACCCCAACACCTTACCCAAGACCACCCAGCCCCAACTAAAAATTTTGGGATGTAAATATAAAACTTAAAACTGAAAAATATCCCAAGGGAAAAGAGGAAAAAAAATGAAAAATTTAAAAAAAAACAAGGATCACAAAAAAATTTATATACAACAGCTGCAGATTTTAGTTCTGTGATAGTAGAAAAGCTAGATTTTTTCTAAGGATTTAAAAAATTCGGGTTTATCGTTTAAAAAAAATTTTGTACATTGAAAAGCTACTCCCCTACATCACTAGACATTAACATCATTTCCTTTTTTCAGCCTGGGGGCCAGGTCTTTTATTTTTTTAAACCCAAAATATTTTCCCTATCAGCTTGCTAGATCTGTCCCTAGCTTCATATACCTTATAATCAACTTTAAAAATAGGGCCCAAACACAAAACCATCCCCCCCTGTCCAAATTTTTTCAGGTGAAAGGGTAAAATCAAATTTTACCCAAAAAAGGGAAAAAAAACATTTTTCAACCTTGCCCGGGGAAATTTAAACCGGGAAAACCCCCCAAGTTCAGTAACAGACAAGCTACCCACTGACTTGTTATCGAATCACTTTTGTGGGACAAAAAAATTTAAAACTGGGCCCTCCTTTTTTAGGAGGGGGGTTTCTCGTCCCCTTCCTCTGTATATTTTCCCTGAATAACTTTGACTGATTCTTCCCAAAACAAATGGAAAGAAATTGTTGTGAAAGCCCCACCAAAACCTCCCCCACTGTACTCCAAACAGTATAATTTTATTCTTTGTGGAACCTTTCCCAAGGGTCTTTAAAATTGGGAAACCGTAGGTTTTTAAAATTGAGGGGTAGTTTCAGGAATGTTCCCCAAAAAGTGCTTGTTGGAAAAAAAATGTTCATTCTGTAACTTCCCTTTTCCCCCAAGCCAAAAGCAAAATTTCCTTTATAGATGGAGGTTTAAAATAAAACATCTTTTAGGGTTTTAAAATTTTTTTTTTGAGAACTAAAAAAAAGTTCTTTTTTTAAAAGTAAAAATAGTGTATTTTTTACATAAATTTAGAAAAATGCACTTTTAAACCCCTAAAAAAACACATTAATTTTGCTTAAAAAACAAACTCGGGCAAACCTTTTTTTCTTTTTTTTTTATCTAAAATGGGAAAAAAAAAACCAGGACCTTAGGGGTTAGTAAAGCCCAAAGCTCTTGTCACTGAACTATCCAGGGGTCACCCCATGGCCAAGCCATTTTTTTCACTAGTATTTTAACTTTAAAGAATAACAAACAATCTTCCTAAAAAGTTGAAATTTTTTACTCCTTTTTATCCCTTCTCCCCCCTTTTACTGCGGCCCTTTCAAATTCTTTTGGGTCCTCTTTTTCGAGGAAGGGGGGGGGAGGGGGGGTTATCACACATTATGCACACCCAATGAAAAGTGCTGCGCATGCCTAAATAACCCTATGACCCAAACAAAATTTTGGGTTTAAAATTTAGCTTTGGGTTTAATACAATTCCCTTTGACAATGGTTTAAAAGAAATTTGCTGCCACTTAAAATAATTAAAAAAAAACACTCGTCAAAATACAATGCCCCCCAAAAAAGCTAAACCCTTTAAATTTTGGTTTTTCCCCTAATATCCATAAAGCGGGGGGTTTGTTTTTTAGCTATTCCTTTGGTTTTTTGGGGGCCCCTTTTTTCACCCTTTTCATCAACTCCTTTTCCGCTAAATGTAAACAAATGCGACTTTTTCAGGGAACTTTGTTTAAGCAGTTTTTGGGCCCGTCCACCTTTACTTTAAATGTCTGGGAGGGAAAAAATAAACACATTTAATTTAAGGGCTAAATAATTTTTTAAAACTTTTAAAACAATTAATTGAAAAGAATTTTCGCACAAAGGGAAATGTATGAAATTTGGGTTTCAATAATAACTGATATATTAAAAATTTAAAAAAAATTGAAAAAAGTTTAGTTCAATGTTTCAAAAAAAGGCTTGTTTTTTAAATTTTTTTTTATTTTAAAAAGTTTTCCCATATTAAATTTTCAATACCCTATAAATTAAATTTTTAGCACCACTCTTACTACCCATTCAGGGTTTTAAACAAACATTAATGTGTAAAAGGTAAAGGGGATTGTGAGATGAAATGGAGGACCTATAGTTTAAAACTTGGGGGAAACCGAACCACGGGTTTGGGGATCTGGCATTTCCCCACATTTAAAAAAATTTTGATTAAAAACACGTTCCCTTTTTCAAAGGTGAAGGAAAGGTTTTTGGGTCAGATAAATCGGTTTCCCGGGGCCGAGGGTTGAACCTCAAAAAAACCCCCCGGAAAAGAAAAAGGGCCGACAAACCCTTTTCCTAGACTGCCAGGTCAAACCCAAAAACCCTTAAAGTAAAATCGAAAAACAATAAAGTTTTTTTATCAATCAGAATTAAAAACCCTATTTTCCTTTTTTCATTTCAACCCCTTCTCTGGCCCCGGGTGGTTTTAACAACGTTTTTTTTTGGCTGAATGTTTTTCCCCTTTTGGGAAAGGGGCAAATTAAGTTTAAATTTTCTATAAGGGTTTTTAAAAAGCCATCTATTAATGAATTACTGTACTTTTAAACCATCCGAATTTCTTCAAAAATTGAATTAAAGTAGGACTTTTCGAGTTTTAAAAGCTATACTATAAACCCTGGGAAACAAGCAATTAAAAAGAAAAATAAATGAAAAACGAAAATAAAGTTTTTGGGTAAGGTAAACGAAAAAAAAATGGCTGCTGGTCTTTTCAAAAAACGCTGTGCTGACCTTTTGCCAGGAAGGGGGTTTAAAAAAGTAAGGGGTCTGTGTCTTTTCTACCCAACCGATCCCTCTACAGCAAGGGCGGGAACTGGGCGATCTTTTACAGCAATTTTTAATTTTTCTTTTATAAAACTACTTTTTCTCTTAACAAAATGGTTACGCTATAAGAAAATTAATATTCTAAAAAAGAAAAAGTATGTTTCATTTATATTTTTTTTTAATATAAAGTTGGGTTTTTATTGGGATTTAAAGAAATAATAAATTTAAGAAAGAACAAAATGAGAGACAAGAAAATGAATAAGGGGAAAAAACAAAGGGTGTCCCCGAGAAATTTTTATAATTGATCAAGCCCAAAAAAGGTTATGAATTTTTTTATCTCCCTAAACAAAGCCAACTTGTCTCAAAAATAAAAATAAAGCATGTTTTAAAATTTTTTTTTTCATAAATATTTCAAGGTTTTTTGTTTTTAAAAAAATGGGAAAAAACCCAAGGCTTATCTTACTTGCAAGCCAAAAACTGCAATGGAAGGGAAAATGGGGTGGGTCCCAAATCTGGGGCCCCGGGGTTTTTCCCCCCCAACAAAAGCTAAAACATAATAGGATAAATATATTTGTAATTTTTTGGCTAAATTTATATAAGGATGGGGTTTTAATGTAAAAAATAAAAGTACAAAAACTATTGTTTTAATATTGCAAAAAAAAGCAAAACCCCCCCTTTCCCCAAACCCCCAAAAAAAGAAAAAACTTATAATTTTTTAAATAACAAATTTTGCCGAATATAATGTGGTGTTTTTTTTTCCAAAAAAAATTTTTTCCCAAAAACTTTTCTAAAAATTATATACACAGCCTTTTAAAAATTTAAAAAAAGGGGAAAAAGGGGGGGGGGGGGCAGGGTACAGAGTCCAAATAGGTTTTTTTTTGTAGCATAAAGGGAAAAACCAGTAGGCCAAAATAAGTGGACGTTATATAAAACAAAAAAGAAAGAGGGTATTTTCAACCTTTAGTGGGCATGAACAGGTAATTATTTTGTAAGGGGTTTTTGTTGGGGTAGTAATCTTATAAAAAAACACCCCCGCAGATCTGAAAAAATGAGTGGGGCATTTTTTCCAAAAAAAGGCTTCCTCAACGTCTCCAAAATAAACAAATGGGATGGGAAAAATCAACTAAATAATTTTAATTTAATACAAAAAACAAATAAAATGCAGGCACTAATAATTTTAGTGTTTTTTTTCACTGAAATATTATAATGACTGGAACAAAATTTAGAACCAAAATTTGGAAATGTTTAGGGGGTGCCTGTAAAAACCCCAAAAAAAACATCCAACAGCCTAAAAAAAACTCTGTTTATATTTTTTAAGTTTTTTTTCCTCAAGGAAAAATTCCCAAAAAGTTTTATTTTTCTTTTAGAACAAAATTTAAAATGTAAGGGGTTTTATTAAAGTGCCAAAGCTGCACTGTATTGAACCAATATGTACATTTGTTTATTTTTTTCTTTTGCCAATTTTTGCAAATGTAACATTTTAAAACCCAAAAATTTTCAAATGACATTTTTAAAAAAAAAAACACTAAATTAGTATTTTAAAAATAATTTAAATTTTAAAAAAAGAAAAATTTAATCTGAACATTTTATTTGCCAGTTGTAGAGTCTTTTTTGTACGTTTTTTACGTACTTTTTCCCTATTTTTACAGCTATAAAATAAAATTAAGGTAAACAAAAATGACAGTTCAGATTACATGACTCAACTTTTTAAACAATAAAAATGGTTTTTAGTAATAATTATTATAAAGCCAAATAGTTTCCTTCAAAAATAAATTTAACTTTTATATTTCTTGAGTTTCCCCCCCAACAAAAAATTGGGGAATAGATTTTTCAAAGCATCAACCTTGAATGTCCTTTTAATGCCTTGGGGGATGAATTACCTGTCCCAGAAGGGGTTGCGCTAACAAGCTTTCCCCCACAAAATCCTAGCAAACACAAAAAAAGGGCCTTTGGGAGAGTCACCTCATCCAAACCAAGTAAAAATTTTTCCACTGTGCGTAACTGCCGAGATAGAGCTGCTTCTTCCACCAAGAGTTTTTTTTCCCATCTCTCTGCCATAAAACAATTTTTTTAAGATTTTACAAAGGGTACGTTGAAAACCCTTTTAAACCTGATGAAAATTGAGAATTTTAAAGGGTTTGAAAATATCAGAAAAAATATTTAAAAAAAATACACACCAAAAATTTTTTCAAGAATTTTTAGAGAGCTAGAGTGCTGCTTATTTCTCATTTTATAAAAAAAATGTTACCTTTTCAAAACGACAAAACCAAATCTTGCGCAGCCAATCAAGGCAAAAACCCCCACAAAGGCATGTTTCGCTGATCAAAAAGACATTGCCTGATGAAGTCCTTTAAAAATGTAAAAAATCCCCAGTAACCAAATTTCCTTTCCCGAAAAACATTAATTTTTTAGTTTTAATTTTACACAATAGCATAAACCTCTTGATGATTCTGTCCCTGATTTTTTCATAAAAACAATTTTAAAAAAAATCCAAAGGAGGTTCAAACACTAGGTTTAAAACAAGACAAATTTTTTAAAAGCAAAGGCCCTATTATTTTAATTTCCCCAAACTAGGTTAATACCAAGGGGGAAGGAGGGTAGAATTTTTGACAAAACCCCAAAAACTTTGCTTACTCAAAACAATAAAAAAAAAATAATTTAAATGCTGATAAAGAAAAATTTAAAAAAAAACCTAGTCAACCATAGTGAATTTCAACAAAATAAAATTTAAAATAAAAACACATTCTTTAAACCCCCAAAGGGAAAAAAAGAAACACACAAAGGTTTTTGAGTGCTATCAAACCACCCTAAATTTTAAAAAAAAAAATTATTTTTTTTCTACGAAAAAATTAATTAAAAAAAAACCCCTATAAAAAAAACATTTTATTTTTAAAAGTAAATGGTTTTTTGGTTTTTCAAATATCATGTGTACTTTTCCCATTTTAAATTTTACACTTTCATGAAAAAGAAGTTAAAAGTCATATAAAAAAAACCACATTTTACAGTTTTTAAAAAAAAAACAATGAGAAAAAAGGCCCCCCCCGCACACAGGTTGACTGTTTTTCAACAAGAGTTTTAAAACCCGGTTTCACAAAGGGAACCAATTTTTGACCTTTCACTTTAGGGGAGTGGGGGGCCGCACATGGGGCAACAGAACAGGACGGTTTGAAATCATTTCCCCAAATGGTTTACGGGACAATCGTGCTTGCCCGATCGCGAAACGGTTTCCGTTGCACGGGGAAAATTGTTTTAAGAGGGGTTTTTTCCAGTGTTTTTAAAAGCATATATTAATAATTTTAGCATTGTTTTACATATATTTTCCTTGACATTTTGAAGTGATGTTTTTAAACATTCGAAATGAATATCAGGTTTTGGGAAAATAAAATTCGTTGAAGGGGGTGGACAAAATGAGTGTTATATTATTATAAAAATTTCGGGTTTTCCCAGGGAAAAACAAACACTTTAAAAAGCATTTGGGAAGAGGGGGGCCTGAATAAAAAATTTTAGGTAAGTAGTTGTATTTATTTTTTTTTTAAATTTTTTTTTGTTAGGTATTTATTTAAAAAACACACAAAGGCCCAAATTGTTAAAAAGGGAAAAATTAAAATTTAAAAATAATTTTTTTCCTATTTCTTGGGAAAAGTTTACTTCTATTGCCCGGGGACGATGGACGAGGAAAAAAAAAATAGTTTTGCCAAAAATTCCTTAAAGTAGGGTACCGAAGCCTGTCCCTGTATTTTGAAGGGTTTCCCTTTTTATGTTTAGCTTTCCCCCACCTCATTATTTTCCTAACTGATGCCTGTCATCAATCCCCTCTCATTTAAATACAAAAATTGTGGAAGGGCCCAAGCAGCTTTTACAAAGCATTCACTGTTTCCTACTTTTCAACATCGTATGGGCCCATTTTAATAGCAAACTTTTCTGCTACCATTCCAAAGGCCATTTAATTGTTTTCCTTCCACGGCTCAATTTTGTAATTGAAAACTTTTTTCCCCATTGTCTAGGGGTTTTTTTTGCTAAGGGCCCATTAAATTGCGTGACAAAGGGGGAAACCCTTTATCCCACAAAGTAGTATGGAAAAAAATGGTTTTTTTCAAACGTAAACTCCAAAGGGGGAAATTGAAGGGATGTTTAAAACCCCCCAGGGTCAACCCGAAAAATTTTATTGCACTGGCGTTTGAAAATACCTCCATCACTTTTTTTCCGGTGTAACCGGGTTTGATCATTTTGGAAAAATCCATCTGCATCACAGCAAAGCAATTAAATACGGGAAATGGTTTAATTTGTAAGGGTTTAATTTTGAAACAAAGTTGGGAAAATTCTCTATTCGGAAGTGCTTCCCATCCACAAACCTCAATGCAGTTTTTGGGGGGTTCCATAAAATCCCCAAAATGATCAGCAATTATTTTCCATTGAACCCTTTTTACAGGATTAAATTTCATTCAATACTCACAGATTATTTTATTTTTAACTTTTAAAAATAGCTCCGATTGTGGGCTCCCCCCTTGCAAAATAAAGAAAGTGACCCCAAAAAGTATACAACCCAGGGCCCAAATACCTTTTTAAAAAAAAAATAAGTCTAATAAAAATGAAAAACATAAATAAAGATTTTTTATTTTTGTTTGCTTATTTTAAAAAAAAAGTGAACTGTATTCATTTTTAAAGATTTTAAACGGCTGAGTGCAAAGAGAAATGGCGAATCTTCCCTACAGTTTTTTTCATGTAAACAAACCTCCGCCAAGTGGATTTCAGAAGAAAGAAAAAAAGCATACTATTTGGCAGAAGGGAAAAGCAGTTTTTTGTGTTTCAATTTTAAAAGCGTTGGCTCCTCCCCCATCCGGAAAATTTTCCACAAATACCACATCATTAAAAATGAAAAAGAAGAAATAGGTTTAAAATTCAGAAAGACGTGGTTTGGGGGAAAGATAGTGGGGCCCCTGGAGGGGTTTCAGACATGGGGCAGTCCTCACAAGGGATCAAACGCCCCCCCCCCCCCCCCCCCCCCCCACATCACATCACCTTGAGAACAGTACCGACTCAAACCAAAACAAAATTAAAAGCCTGGGAAAAACAGGGAAAAAATCGGCAGCGGAAAGCAGAAAATTTTTTGGCTGAGTATTCCCAAAACCAAAAAAATAAGACTGAAAACAACGCTAACGTATAAGCCCAATAGCTCTCACAAAAATTTAAAGGAAAAAGGCTCTCAAAAAAGTTTCTACTGAGTTAGTACCTAAAATAAAAAAATTACGATTCTCAAAATTTAAAATATTTCCCAAAAGCAACATTTTCAGCATTTTTGATATCAACCCCGTCCCCTTCTCCACTCTTCATTTATCACAATTGGCTTTACCACCGTCGATTCAACCATACCTCCGCAATTTTTTCCCGGTTTCAGAGTCATAACAGGAAAAAGAATCCCGGCACAATTTAATTTTTTTTACAGACTATTTCAGGGTTCTCAAAAACCAACGTTTAAAAATGTGAAATTTTTTCTTTAAATACAATTTCCCTTTGATATGAACAAAAGTGTTAAACTTCCCCAATTTTTTTTTCTGTATTTTTTATTTTTTATTAAATTGGACTTTTGGGAATTCTTTTTTGAACCAAAATAATGAGTAATAAAAAAAGCTTACCTCAAATTTTTTAAAAATTTTTTCTTCTGCAGTCCCACACTCTTTTATTATAAATTTTTTCCCCTTTTGTATGGGAAAGGGGCAAACCCTCTTTACCCCAAATTTCCCGGAAGAATCTTTGGAAATTCGTAAAAAGCAATTAACTTGGGGTCTGTTTTTAAATTTTTTTCCCCCCCACGAACAGCCTGCACTGGGTATTTTTTCTCTATATAAGGATGGCACCAAAAATTTCCCCTTTGTCTGCTCTTTTATTTTGCGGTATTGAAAATATCAACTAGTCCTTTTTACATCTGAAAATACTACTTGACATTTTTCCAAAACTAGCTTTAAGAATATGTACTAAACGTGGGTTTTAATCGCAACACCCAAATTAAAAATGAAACCCGTCGAATGATCCAACTCAATGTGTTTTTTGTGCAACCCGAGAACATTTTACCCATTGCAAACCCGGGTTTCACAATATCTTACTGTTTAAAAAGCTTTTTAAAATCCCAATTTCTAAACAGTCGATCGGGGTTGGGGGGTCTAATTCTGTTTGTTGAAATATTTAAATGCAAATTTAAAGGGGGCCCCTACATCTCACTGCTGTCCCCCACAACTCTGGGAATTCTTTACAACTCTAGCAAGTCCCCCAAACTATTTTTAAAAAAAGTCCCCACAACTTAATTTTATCCTACAACCCCTAGCAATTTTCCTTACAGCTTTTTCCAAAAAGTCCCTACAACTTTTGGCAAATGTCCCACAAATCAAAAATGTCCCTACAAAAACTACAATGTCCCCCAAAATCTAGCAAAGTCCCAAAAAACTCAAAACCGGGTGTCCTTACAGCCCCCAAACCCCTGTCCCCTAACAACTCTGGGCCAAAGCCCCCAAAAAACTCTAGGGTTTTGCTCTTAAAAAATCAAACAATTTTCCCCTTTCAGCTCTACCACTGTCTCTACACTCTACCCCTGTCTCTACAACTCTGGCCAAAGTCCCCCCAAAACTACAATGTCCCCACAAAACTAGCCCAAAAACCCAAAAAATCTAGCATATTGCGCAACTCTTTTACCCCAAGCCCTTCTCACTCCCAAACCCATGTTTTTTGGGGACAGGCCCCCATGCCTTGGGGTCCCTCAACCAAACCCCAAAAAAAAGCACAAAGTATGGAGACTGCGACTCCACCACAGTCACAGGTAACTGTCACAGCTTGGGACAACACACAAAATTTTTTTGGGGATTTGTCCAAAAAAACAAAAGATAGGGGGGGCAAGTAATATATAATGCAATTCAAACTTAAAACTTGGACATCTAGGGGTAGTTTTTATACTACAAATACTATAGCTTTGTAGTTTTTGCATGTCTGCCTAAGAAGATTTAAAAACCCTTTTAACCAATGTGGGGCCCGTGGACAGCCTTTACTAAAGCTTTCTTTTAAAAAATTTAAATTTCCGAATAAAAAAATTAAAAACACAGCTTTTGATTTGTTCAACTATCAGTGTTTCCCTTGCTGTCAAATCCAGCTCATGGCCACATTTAATAAAAAAAAACTTGATTTTCTACTATCCAAAACTGGAGGAAACGAGATTGCAAGTTTAATTTTTTCATTTCTTCTTGATAAACCAAAGGTTTACTGGACTACATTTAGAAATGCAAGGAAAAAGGAAAAAGATCATAAACATGGTTTTTTGGGGTTTTAAACAATCTTTTGGAAAATTTTTATTTTGGAGAAACCCTTTTCATCAAAAGAGTTTTAAAAAATATTTTCCCTTTTTAAAAAGTTTGGTTTTCCCATTTTTAATTTTAAAAACCTTGAGGGCCCTAAAAAACACTTAAAACCTTTCTAGAGCCGAGTTTTCTTTAAGATACACGAAATTTTGTAAAACTAGAACCAGTTACAAAATTTCAAAATTTATTTTAAACTAATTTTCCTAAATAAAGTTGGAAAGGGAAATTCATTATGTCTTTAATTATCAAAAAACTGTGACATTAGATATAAAGATCAAACACAATCCCAAAAGAAGGTTTGGGGAAATGGAAAAAACCCCGCATTTTGGGGACTAGCCAGTATTCAGAAATATCCGGTTTCTTGTGTTTTTTTAAAAATAATTTTTTATTAATTGTACAAAAATTTACAATCAAAAATTTGGGGACCTGGTGGTCTAGGGGGGAAGGGTCGGAAATTTTTTGCTGGGGGCCCGGGGTTTTAAAACCTCGGTTTCCCCCACAAAAATTTTTCTGATTACCAAACCCCTTTTTTTTACCCCTGACAAGACATCTTTTGAAAAAGGGGAAAGCCCGGCCCCCACCGTGGTTTGGATTTCCCCATTAAACTGGGAGGTCCTCCATTTCATCTCACAAACACCCTACCATTTTCACATTACGTTTTAAAACCCAAACCCGGGGATAATAAAAAATTTAAAAAAAATAAATAATAAAATAAAAATACAATCCTATTTTTAATAAAATAGGTAATTTAAAATTTTGAAAAAAAAACATTTTAAAACATTTTATAAAATTTTTTTACTTTTTTAGGGGGGAAATGAATAGGTACGAGGAAAAAAATTAATTTACTAAGGGAACAAAAGAAAGGTTATAAAAAAAAAAAAGAAAATAAAAATTGGATTTTTTTTAAAAGGGTGAACATGGGTCAGGGCCCAAAAAAGGTTTTCCAAAACCCTGCCTTAGACCAAAAAGGCCACTGAAACAATTTACCAGCTAGCTAACTTATTTCTTAAACTTGGTGAATAACTTTATACTAACTTTTCCACCCAATTGCAATTTTTAATTACCCACCTTAAATTTTCAGCCCCAAAAAATAAAAATCTATACAAATTAAAGCTCGAGTGGAGGAGTTTCCCAAAAATCGGATGTTAATTATTTCTTGACCCGGGTGGTTTTAAAAAGAAATAAGCTTAGCCACCTTAATAAATTGTTTTTAAAGGGCCTTTTTATTTGCACCATTAATGTTATGAACGATAAATACTTTTGCCCCCAAAAAAAATTAGTGATTTCAAAAAATGTATGTCTATATTAATTTTTTTTAAAACCCCCCGTAAAAAAACTTGATAAAAATTTTGCCACCATAATAAATTGTTAAACAAGCACCTTAAATTTTTTAACACAAAATGAAAATCAAATTTCTAAGCACAATCATCGATAGCACAAACAATGTTAAACAGAGTACCACACTTTTTTAAATGGCCCCCCAAAACCAAACCCTTCCAAAAGCTGAACAATACAGAAAAAAAAAATTTTACCATTTAGGGGGTTTTAGTCTTAACTAATAAATTCTCTCACAATAAAAAATTGCAACTGTGAAATAAATAAGATTGGGGGTAAAGAGGGATTAGAAAGGAGGAGAGATGGTGAGGGTTGGGGAAGGGGTGTTTTTTTTGTTGTTTTTAAGGGAAGTTGTGGGAAAATGTAAAACAGAACATTAGTAAACGCACAAAAACTTCTTTAAAGCTCCGCAAGGTTTTTCACATTGAAAGGAATTAAATTAAAAGTATTTCTTTCAATAGTGGATTTTCAAGGTAATGTGCAAAAAATGGGGAACACAAAAAGGGGATGGATTTTCAACTACTTCAAAAACCCCACCGGGGGGGTTTAAAGGCCCAAAAAAAAAACATCAAATAGTTTTAAACCAATCAACAATATATTTAAAACAGTAAGAGAAAAAGAAAAAAAAATAATTACAAATGGATGTAAAAAATTTCATTTTTTTATTTAATAAAATTTTCCCAAATGAACCCTTTTTTATTCTTTGAAGGGTCATCCATTTCAAATCTTTTTTGGGAAAAGGGACAAAAGGGGTTTTAATTTAATAAACTTGAGCCAAAGATAGGGGTTTTTTTAAAACCCAAAATTTTATTCCCCATTTTTCTTTAACCCATTTGTAAAGTAAACAAAATACCACAAACTTGGATAAAAAAGGTCAGACTTTTCCCTAAACAAAATACTTGTTTTTAAAAAAATTATTTTTTAAAGCAATTGGGAAAAAAAAAATTTTTTTGAATAAGATCTACAAAAGATATTATCTTGACTAGAGCTAGGGGGACCAAAAATTTTTTTTTTTCCTCGGGTTAATTTAAAAAAATAACCCGAAAATTTACATGGGTTTTTTTTATCCCCTTTTAAACCCAAAAAAATTTAAAGAGAGTATTATGTAAAACCCTTTTGATACTATTTTGGGGAGGGAAAAAAATAATGAAAAAACTTTTTAAAAAATTAAAACCCTTTAATTTTTTTTTATTTAGATAGCCTTGGAAATTTCTTTGTTTTTGTCTAATTTTAAATTTTTGAAAATAAATTTATAAATAAAAAGGGGTTTTTACTAAGTATAACCAAAAAAATTAAAAATTTTAAAGAAAACCCTTTTTTAGCCAATGAAAAAGAAGATAGGTGGAATATAAGTCAACTAAAAACCAAAATTATTTTTATACAAATTTTTTTTTTTCAAAAAAAATTTATAATCAGGTTTTTTACGTGATTTTTTTCACGTTTCCCCAAAAAGGCAAATTAAACAAATAAAATTGAAAAAGATAACAAATGATTTAAAAAAGAAAAGTTTTAAAAGCCCCTAAAGGGAAAAAGTAATATTTAGAAACCAACACAAATTGGTGACCTCTAGGGTTTCTTTAATTTTCCTTTTTCCAGTCGGGATTCTTCTAGTGTTTTTTTTTTGGTCATTTTTTAAATTCCCTTTTTGCTTTCCCCATCCACCCTATTTTTTTTATGTTTTAAAAAATATAATTTCAGGAATTATGCCTATTAAATTTAACAATATTACTGAATGATATTTTAAATTTAATAAATTAAAAACCATGGTAAAAAGGGTGATTGTTCTTTTTTGGGCAAATTTTTACCCTACATATAAACAAGAAGGAATCATTAAAAAGAAACCTCCCCCAAATAAAATAAAAATGATATGTGTCAAAATTTAAAAAAAAACCCATAGCAATATTATCAAACCCTTAATAAGCACCAAAAACTAAAAACAATTAAAATTTCAAAAATTTTTCATGTTAAAACAAATTTAATTAATATTCTTTTAATAAACCCACTAATGTTTTCCTACAATTTTTAGACTGCCCCATTTTAAAAAAACCCATAGACCAAAAATAGCAAGAAACAAAAATAAACTTAATAATAAATATATAACATAAAAAATCAAGAAATAATACATTTAAAATTTTTTTAAAAATGAAAATTTTTAAAGTCAAATCTACCAATAATAAAACCCTTATTTTTAAAATTTTTCTGAGAACAACTGTTTTATTTTACTGAAGGGAATTGGGTTTTTTTGACCGGGGAAGCCATAATCGGGAAGTGCTGGCGTTTGATCTTCCCCTGGGATTTTGTAACGACATCCCCTTTCCTTTGGTAGGCTTTGTTTTTCCGCGGGCCCCCCGAATTTTTTAAAAGTGCAGTAAATGCATCCCTTCGCAACGTCAAAAATGAATTTTTTGGGCCCGGCCCCGAGAGATCAGAACGAGTTATCCCGGTCGGAGGTTTCGAAACCGTAAACTGTATTTTTTTGGGAGTCACCGCATCAGGAAAGGTTGGGGTATAATCCTCCACTGTAGAAGGGAAACCCAAAAGAGGCTGGCCCAAAGACTTTTAGTCATGTTTCCAATTTTTTAGTTGGGGCTGCACCCCCCCAGAGGGGGGGGAGCCCAAACGTTTAAAATCAACCAAAATTTGAGCCATTCACAAACCCCAAACAAAAGTTAAAATTTTTGGGGGGAAAGGGTGTAACATAAAAAATCAGGTTTTCCATTTTTCAATATACAATTTAAAAAAAAACAAATTACAAATAAGGGAAATAAGCATTAAATTTTTGTTCGTGGGAATACAAGCACAAAATACAAAACAAAGAAATTAAAATTTTTTGAGATTAATAAAAAATATACAAAGCCAAAATATATATATTCTGAGTAAGGAACCTCTGTAAACCTTTTTTTCCAATTTAATCTTACTTCTTCCTTAGTATTTAAAAAACATAGAAATGCCACCATAAAACCATAGAATTAAACTATTCTTGTTAGAGAGAGAAAAATTATCTTTAATATATTTTGGTTTCATAATTAACTACAGTGGTTGTTTGCATTTAACGTTTTGATAAGTAAAGATGACATAGATTTTCAAATTAATATTTTTTAGAAAATTGTTTTTTTTTTGTATTCGCTAGTAGTACAAGTGGTAACTAAAGTAACATAAGTTAAACAAAGGAACACATAAGTGAATTAGTTAAATTATAAATTTATATGAGATAAAGGACAGAGGAATACAGAATGATCAAATACATACGAGCAAAGAATATCTATTAAAAAATTGTAAAAAGTATCCTTATTTGTTATATATACCCTTTCCGCTTGGTTCACCTCTACTGTCAGGACTGTCTGAATATTTAAATAGAAGGGGAAGGTATAATTTAGAGGAAGTGTACCTGAATTTGCATGTAGTTTAGAGTGGGAAACCATTTAAGAAAACCAACTTGCGCCTGGCCAAGATTTGAACTGCAATATCTCGTCAACAAAAACCAACAAAATAAGAGTTATGCCTTGTTTTGATGCAAACGAGTGCAAGTATTTAGTCAGTAAAGTGGGTATCCTTTATTTTTCCAACCATTTCAAATTATGTGCACAGAGTGTATAATTACATCAACCCTGTGATCTTTAAGCTACATAGTATATTTTGTAGAACTTGTTAAAAAAAAACAAAAAAAAAAACGTTGTTTTGGTTATCGGTGATTTGCATGATCACCGAAAAACAAGAATAATAAGAAACATGGTCCATGCGACGAGATCTAAACCAGTAAGGCAACTTTAGCTCCATCTACATTATTCACTTCGGTGAGACTTGAAATAGCTTCAACTACTTTTGTGCAATACATCAGGCAACCCAATCAAATATCAAAAACCAAATGACTTAATCAGTGCACCTACAGATTGATATACAGGCAGACAGTTACAATTCTGTTTTTGTGAGAGATTAAGAAAAGAATAGTCGGGAAATGCCTGTTATAATGCGGGCAAGAAGTTGTTGAAATATCGCCTGCTGTTAAGAAATATAAAACTCAGAATATATTATTATTATTTTTATTAGCACCATGTCTTACTACCTCTTCGGTTATATGCACATCAGAATATACAAAACAATGATGTTACCGACTGTTTCTGTGAGTGTGAAATGGAGTCTCTTAGCTTAATGACAAAAACAAATCTAGGGTGTTCAAAAACATGGTTATTGGAAAGATATATGGTCCAATAATGGATAAGGCTACTGGGGAGTTGAGGATACATAGTGATGAGTTACATACCCTGTACTCATCACAAGTATTGTTAGATATTCAAGTATCATAGATTATGGTGGACAGGACCTGCAGCGTGATTGGGAGAATCCAGAATCGTGTTCAGGATACTGACAAGCAAAACTTATGGGAAAAGACTGTTGGGAAGAACAGACACAAAATGGAGCATTATATTAAAATAGACCTGAAAGATATATGGTCCTTAGGTGGACTGGATAGAAATAGCTCAAGAAAGGGATAGAGTGAAATAGGGGACTGAATAAAACTAGCTCACGATAGGGATAGGATGTAATGAGGTGGACTGGAATAGAAACTAGCTCAAAGATAGGGATAGGATGTAATGAGGGGACTGGATAGAACTAGCCACAATAGGGATAGGATGTAATGAGGGGGACTGGATAGAACTAGCTCATGAAGAGATAAATGTGGACATTCTTTTGTAAGTGAGTAATATGGCTCGGAGATCCTAATGCCATCAAAGTAAGTAACTGGGGGAAATTTGAAGACTCGATTAAGTGATTGGGTTAGTTTTTAGTTTGTGTAGAATCATGCCTGCATGGGTGAATTGCTGCATCAATAAAGCAGTTCCATATTTTATTTTCGGCAAATGATGTGAATACAATCCTTATATCACAAGTTTAGGTTGCTAAAAAAAATTATTTTTAACAATAGATAGGTACCTAATATATTTGCATTTATGTGTGGTTACTCAATAATCATATGGAATATGAAGCACTTTAAAGTCAAATCAATTTTGTTTGGTTGGGAGGGATTTCAATTTTTTTTTCCAAGCGAGTTGAACAGGTTGTGATGGTTACATCTTTCACTTTGCTGGTTCGGCTAAGGAAGTTCAAATATTTTGTTTGACTCTTAATTGTATTGAGCTTCCAAAAATGAGTTGCCTTGTAAGCCCTTCTCACCCATCTTTATTTTAAAATACATGAAGATTAAATTCTCTGTGAAAATTTAATTTCTAAAACTCTAAAATTTTTTTAATCAGAGTGATATGACTACATGTTGAGAATACTAGAGATTGATTACATTTATTTGAAATATTTATGGACATTGTGATCAACGTTCTAATTAAAGAGGCGAAGTATACAAGCTCCAAATTGCACACATGAATTGCAATATACAAGATTGCCAGTGACGAGGTTGAGGTTAAAATCTCGATTTTCTCCATCACTAAAAATGGCCTCATACTTTCAATAAATAACCTTTGTGTTAAAAAACCAAATTATGAACAAAATGTAAGTCCCCGAGGTTCGAGGTTCATTTCAAGCAGATGTTCATGAAACATGCCACCAAAGTTGGTTTAAGGCGGCTATGATATACTAAGTTTAAGGGCTGTATGCAAGAACATGACAAATGGATGCTTAGTGGACACATACTGGGTGTTTGCTTGCATCATCTTAGGTAAAAGGTGGAGTGATAGTGCACTCAGAATGACACTAACAGACCACTAAGCATTCACTAACATCTTACATACTGCCCTAATTGTTGTATACTAAAGTTTTCTAAACATAGCGTCTTGAAATAAGAGTGGTTTTGAATATGGCTATTTTGAACATTGGTCAAAGTATTATATTTGCAGTTATCTCAAAATTTGGTTTTAATAAAGATAAAACAGTGAAACGTGGTGCACATTGTATATCAAAATTTTGCTGTTTTCAAATATGCCTATAATAGTAATTCATATCTTGAAGAAATATTACTTAAAGACTCTTTTGATAACTTTTCTCAAAGCAGAAGTGAGCACAAGCAAATTTGGTTCATAATTGCTTCCTTAATATAGGAGTGAAATTAAATCATATAAAGAAAAATCTTTGAATCCTGTGCTGCAACATAAATAAATGGTATGGAGCTCCGCATGGACTATCTCACTCTAATTGTTTAAAAATGGAAATATTTACTCAAAACTCGTAAAATATGCGAAATCAAAATAAATAACACTAGTAAAACCAAGAATAAAAATTTTACTATTCTTATATAAAACCGTTTTTGAGTCACTATTTTAAATTTTATAATTTTACTTTTAAAGAATTAATTCCTCAATTGTATGTTTGTAACTGATAAAAAAAAAGATCAATATTGGTCCCCAGGGTCAAAACTTCGTATTAAAAATTCGACTACCAGTTAAAATTTTACACATTTTATTAGGTGTTGCACATCTTCATGTCATCACATTGCTATTAAGTTCCTCATTATAAATTTTGACCAATAAAAAATGTAAATATAGACTATTTAGTCTAAAATGAAGGAATAGATCATGTTGTACAACTATTTTTCCTAAGAGGTTTAAGGAAAATAACAAACTTTTTGAGAGACTTATATTTAATTACTCTGTGACATTGGAGAATTATTGCGTTAAAAATCAAGTAGTATATTTATTTACAACTAAAGCTCACAAGATTGTATTAATATATTTGCCAATATCTAAGAAACTGTTAATTTTATATAAAAATATATTCCATATAAAAGTTTTTATTTTTAATAGTACTACAATTTTGCAATGATAAGTTATTTAGTATCTCAAATAGTTGCGGAGATACGTAAATTTCAGATTCTGTAAAGCACCCTTAAAGTCATTTTCACGGGAAAATGAAAAGCGTCAGTTTATTTATAATCGTAATCAATGCCTAGATACAAATTTTAATCAAAATCGTTAAAGCCGATTATGAGAAAATCTATTTTTTATCTTTTTCAACCCTTTATTAAACCACTCTTAATTTTAAGTTTAAACACACACACTAACAGACGTCATTGCAAAGACAACTTTTTAGGGTTCGTGGGATCATGAGACGTCGACATCCATCAACATTTCAGGTTAGGTTTTTTTTACGTTGCAATACTTTACCTATAAGAATAATAGGTGTTGATACATGAGGCTAGATAAGACTGTTTTCTAATTATACATTTGTACTTTCTTGCTATCTTACAGGTAGAGAAATATTGTGATCGTCAAACAATCAAACTCGAGATTTTGACGAATCTCGACGTTTCATGACCCCCCCCCCCCCGAATCCAAAAAGTGTTTTGAATTTCGTCTGACTGTCTGTACTCCAACTAGAGCCTAAACTATTTTTTTCGATCGGGCAAAATTTAGTATCTAGGGTTTTCATGGGGTTTTCCCCGGGGGTTTTTTTGGAAATTTTTGATACCCAACCCTAAAAAAAAGGGGGGTTTTAAAAAGGGCCCAAAAAAGAGAAAATTCTTTTTTCCCAAAATGGCTCTAACGATTTTGATTAAATTTTTTTTCCTAAAAAAAAAAATTTAAAAATTTTCCCAAAAAAAAATGGTACTCTAAATTTTTTTGGGTAAAATTTTAAAGGGTATCGGTAAATTCTCTTTGTTCATATCCCCAAAACTATTGAGAAAAAAAATTTTACTTTCTTTTAAACAAATATGTTTTTATTTACCAAATATTTTTTAAAATTTTAATTACGAAAAAACATTTATATTTTAAACCACACCACACAACATATATTATATTTTATCTTCAAAGTTTTTGGTTTTAAACTAATTTAAATTTAAAATATTTGTATTTAAAAAATTTCTGACTTATCGGGGAAAACCCTAGATCATGATGTGTATTTAAAATTTGACATGCAGTACACCCAAATGAAATCTAATTGTTTTACCACAAATAAAAAAAATGCATACTTTACTGATGGCTTTTGGTCCAGTATTTTAAAATTGGGAAATTTTTAAAAATGAATGTAATATCATGGTGTTTAAAAAAAATGCAGGGTTACACGATTTTTTTTTTTTTTACCAAGCGATAGCATTTTGTTTTTCCCCATAAACTAAAAGGAACTGTAAAGCAAGTAAATAGGAAAGCCCCCCAATCTATACATTTGATGATCAGATCTCAAAATTTCCGATATTTATTTTAAATTTTGGAAATTTAACATTTAAATAACATTTTTTTCCTTTTTTTATAAAAATATGAAGACATGGTGCTCGATAAACCTTGGGAATTGGTATGTATTTCCAAACCTTTTTGGTAGCGTTTTTTTTCCAAATTTCGCCCCAAGCCTCAAAAAAGATTGCCCAAAAGTTCAGGTTTGAAGAGAGTGTCCTTTTAATGTTTAAACCATTGCAGGACAAGTGTAATAAAACCAAAGTTTTTCATCCCTTTTTATGTGGCTTATGTGTGTTTTAATATGATTGATATATTGGCGTTGTAAAAAATATCCCCACAATGAACCCATGTTTGGTGTTGGCCCAAGGAAGAGTTAGCCCCCTCTTTTTGGCCATATGAGAGGATAATTGCCTGATGCCTTTGGAGATTGGTTGTGCAACTTGTCTGCTGCTCCCCCACCCGCAGTTTTTGGAAAAAATTTTTTTTTTTAAGAAGGAAATTTTTTAATATGCAAAAAAGTTTAATTTTAAAAATTTTTTATTCAGGAATTTTTAGTAAAAAATAAAATGAGTAGGGGGGTTTAATAAGGTTTTAAACTGTTTTATAAAAATTTAAACCCTTTTCCAAAATTTTTCAAAAGCTTTGGTTTTTATAAAAATACATAAATTTTAAAAAAGTAGATTTTAATGTAAATGTGAAAAAAGTTTCACTGTTTTAAACTTTATTACCCAACCCCAAAAGGGTTTAGGAAAATTTAAAATATACCAAAAGGGAAAAATTGGGTTTTTTTTAAAAAGATGTGTAACCGAAGGGGTATTTACTATTTGTTTTTGTAAAATCAAGTGGTTTGGGCCCCACTTAATTATTTTGATTTTTTTACCGGGGTGTTTGGGGCAAAAGAATTTTGGTTGGAGTAAAAAATTGGTAAAAAAAAAATTTAAAACTATTTGGCCCTTTTTTTAAAAAACTTTTAAAAAATAAACCCCCAAATGGTTAAAATTTTTGATTTTTTAAAGTTTTACAAATTTTTTTCTTTAAAATTTTAGAAAAATTTCAAATTTTTTCCAATGTCGAAAAAGTTTCCCCCTGAAGTTTCTATGGAGTTTTTTCTTTCAGTAAATTTATTTTTAATTAATATGAAAAAAACGGGGCTTAGTTTTTGGGGGTTAGGGAAAAATTTTTTAATTAGCAAAAATCTTTTAATTCCCCCCCTGGGGGGTTTTGAATTTTCCAACCTTGGGGCTAACCCCCGGGAATAATAAAATTTTCGTTACGGTAAACGGTTTTTTTACCCAAGCCCTTTTTTTTTGTACCACCAAATTTTTTTAAAAAAGGGAAAAAAATATTTCCCAAACCCGTAGGTTATTTAGTGTGTTAAAATTTTATTTTGGGTTTTTTGAGCTAAAGTGGTTTTAAAAAGAAAAATTATAAGTGATACAAAGGGAGTTTAAATTTTAAAGAAAAGCCAAAAGCTGAAAGAAAGCCAAGTTTTTTTAAACGTTTTTTTTAAACTTTTAAAAGAAAGGTACCCAAATTAAAGAAGGGAAATTGAAAAAAAAAAATTTTAAAATCATTAAATTTAGAGGTTTTTTATTTTTAAATGTTAACCCTTTTTTGGGTTTTTGTTCCCCCCCCCCCCCCAATTTTTACTAGTCCAAAGCCCAAAAATGTGAAAGTGCTACATAAACCCTTTTTTTCCCTTAAAGTGTAGTAAAAAAATTTAAGAAAAAATTTTAAAATAAATGTGGGGGGAGAGTCCCCATTTTTAAAGGAAAAACCCCGCTAAAAAGGCCAACTTTTAAAAATCCAACCCCCATCTTTGGGCCCCAAACCAGTTTTAAAAAATAAGTTGCCCTGTAACCGATTCTACGGGGAAAGGTTTCAATTTTTTTCCCAACTTGAAATAATTTTTTTTTTTAAACCCTTAAATAAAGTTTGGTCAATATTACCCAAGGGTTTTACAATGATTTTTTGATCTTTAAAAAAAAAATTAAGAACATTTTGGAAGGGGGAAAAGGGTGAAAAAAAATGATGTGAGATTTACCCTTTCCTTGGTTTGAAAACTATGGAAAAAATTTAATAAGCTATGCCAAAGGGGGAATATGAGTTCAGATTGCTTTTTTCAGGGTAAAAAAAGGGTTGTTATAAATTGAAAAGGGATTTTAAAAAAACCCCCTCAATTAGGGCCCAAAAGAAAAAACATAGATGATTACATTAAAATTTTGTAGTAATTGTATTGTTGGGCCGGGTGAACACCCTGAAATAAACAGGTTAGAAGTGTTTGCCCCAAGCCCAATTTTGAGTAAAATATATAAAACCTTAGGGGGTGATTGATAAAATTTGATAGCCTGTGTTTATTTTTTTCTAAAAAAAAATTTGTGTTTCAATAAACTATTTGGATTGAGGGGTTTTTTGGCATAAACTGTATAAGTTGTTAAACATAAAAATGTTATGTTAGATTTTTTCCTTTATTTCACTTAGGGAAATTTTGTTTCTGTTTTTTTAAAAATTTTATTCTTGGCCCCTTTGCTGCAAATTCTTCAATGTTTTTTTCTCTACATCCTTTCCCAAAGTTAAAATTAATTTGGCACAAAATTTCCACTTTCAAAGTAATGTAATTTATGACTGACATTTTAAAACAAGATACAAATGAATACCCAAAGTTTGTTTAAAATATATTGAAAATCCCTTTTGTTAAAGCTTTGTCAGTAACTTGTTTAATTCTAGGAAATTTAGGCAAAATGACCCTCTTTTCCAGGCTGTGTCACCTTTAAATGAAAGAATGGGTTTTGGGTATTTTTCAGAATTTTTTTTAAGTGCAGCTGAAAAATCACAGTAGGTTGAATTTTTTTTTTTAACTCCCGGAATTTCCCCCCTAATTAAGTTTTGTTCATCCCCAAAATTTTCTGATATAAAAACAATGGCAAAACCCCTTTTTACTCTGGGTTTAAATTTTTGATGTGTGTAAATGGACTTAAAACCGTATTAAATTTTTCCCTTAAATCAATGATTTTAGCACTTTTTATGGCAAAGTTAGAGTAATTTCCCCCCTTTTCCCCGGGGTGGGTTATTCAAATTAAAAAATTAAAAAATGAAATGAAACCCTTTTGAATGGGGAGAACCTTTTCCCAAAAAAATTCCACCCCCAAACCCTGTTAATTTAAAAAGAAACCCTGCCCGATGAAAGCTGACCCTTGGGGGTCAACTTTTAGCTGAATTTCTAAAAGCTAAAGGGCCCGGATTTGTTGTAAATACATATTTAAAACTGCCCGGGTTTAAAATGGAAAAGTGAAATGTTGGAGAAATGGTTGTTTAAGAATGAAATTTTAGTTTTTGTTTTAAATATTGTTACATATTTTTTTCTAAAATTTTACCCTATTTTTAAAGAAAATTACATAAAATTCATTGTTGGTGTTTTTATTTTTAGTATTATTTTTATTTTTTTCTTGGTGAAAATATTCCCCAAAGGTTTGTCATTTTTTCCAGGCAATCTTTTAAATTTTATTTAAAGGAATTTCATTTAGTGAAAAGGGTGGGAATAGAAAAATTCAAGGAGGTTTTGCTGGTCGCAAAGAGGAATTTCAGTTTTTAAAATTTTTGTGTTTGATGATTTTGTAGAGCCCAAAAATTTTAAAAGGGAGGGTATGGCATTGCCTACTTTTTTTACCCGGTGTGTCGTTT
>JBCFYV010002528.1:0-72490 GCA_039000515.1 Timema cristinae
CTAGGGAAAAAAATTTTAAAAACTCGTACAATCTAGAAAAATATATCCACCCATGTAAAATATCAAAATCACCCTAATGTATCGATGTTCCATTGAAAATACCTCCCCCTCCAAATCGTTTGTAGACCCCCCCGACCTACCCCATATTTTAACTATCTTTTCACTGTATGACGATCTTTGTTTTTTTTGGAAAACCCCAAATAATAAATTGTAAAAAAAGTATACTTTTTTATTATATTAAATGTTGAAAAACTTGTATTTTTTTTTTAATTTTTTATAATTTTTCCCCCTCTCATTTAAAATTATTATTTTGTATAAAAGCCATACAACATTAAAATACAGGTTTTCCCTCTTTATAAGTAAACCCAAAAAAAAAACATGACGAGGGTTTTAAATGTTCTCAAAAAAAAAAAATTAAAAAAAAATTTTGAAAATGTGACATCAATGTCTAAAATAAAGGTTTTCTCCTTTATAGATTTATCCAAATAAAAAAAACTGGCAAGTAGGGGGGGGTTTTTAATTTAAAAATTTCCCAAAAAATTTTTAAAAATTTCATAACCTGGACGTCAATGTCTAAAAAAAACAGGATTTTTCCAAATAAAAAAACAGGCAAGTAGTGATTTAAAATGCTCACAACAAAATAATAATTCATTAAATTTGATGAGGGGTTTTTTTAATCCTGTGACGTCAACCACCCAATTTTTTTGAAACGTCACGGGAAAACCAAAAGACGTCACAATACTATCACTATATCCCTAGCATACCTACCGCCAAAAAACCCAAACCCCCCCAAAAGGGCGGCCCTTTACTCCAAAAAAACGTCACAATTTATCTCATACCCCAAAATTTTGAATAATTAGCGATGGGTTTCAAGCGGGGTTTTTTACTACTTAGGGCCCCTTTTTTTTGTGCCCCAAACTTTTTTCTATCCCCCTAAATTTTTTCAAATACATTAAGGGTATTGGGGGGAAGAAGGCGGGAACCCTTTTTTGGAAAAATTGACCAATTTTTTTCGTTGGGGGAGATGGGGAAAAATTTTGGGAAATACCCTTACATTTACCCCGGGCCCGAAACCGGGACTTCCTTCTCAAAAACCCACTCAAATTCCGAGGTTTTGGCTATTTTTTTAAAAACCCCCAACCTAGAAAAATTTTAAAGGGGGGGAAAGGTGGGAAAGACGAGAAAATGTAAGCGTTTTAAAAAAAACCCCAAATATTGCTTCAGTCAAACATGTATTTTTAATTTTTCTTCACAGGGTTTTACCCACCCCAAAATTTTTTTGGGGTTTTTGGGGAAATTTTTAATGACAAATTTTTCTATTTTTAAAAGGGTTTCTCATGGGGTTTTCCACTATGCTCACAAAAATATTTTCAACAATTCTTTCACCCGAGGATGCAAGTGTTTTTAATCCCAAAATTTGGGTTAAATTTGAGAATTTATTTTTTAACTTTTTTTTTGAATGTAAAGTATATGATTCACCCGCGGTGAAATTGAGATTTTCCTATATAATTAAGAAGTTGCAAACCGATTTGTCTTTTTAGTAACATTGTTTTTTATCCCAAAAGGGGAAAAATTCAATGCTCTTTTAAACAAAATTTGAAAAAATTGAACAAGAATACTTGCATTCTCGGATGAATGTTTTGTTGAATCACCATCATCCTTTTAGAGAAAAAATAACAATGATACCAGCCAGGATCAGCTCGGGCCCTTAGTTTTTTTAGTAAAGGGTGCATTTTGGGCCCCTAAGCCAGGGGGCCTAATACTGCTTTTAACCTATTTCCCCTAAAACCCAACCTTGAGGGGCGGTTTTAAAAATATGCGAAAAAAATGTACTGTTTTTATGGGAAAAAAAATCAGCCAAAAAAGAATAAAAAAATGTTTTTAGTATCAAAATCAATCGATCTTATTATTTGTTTTTGGACAAAATTTGGGGAAATTTTAAAATAAACGTTAAATAAGGAAAAAAACATGTTTAAAATTTTTTTCACGATGCCCCCCCAAAACTGTATAGAGAGTTCAACCAAACGAAAATTTTTTTTTCAGAACAGGTTTTTTTTTTTTTAAAAACTGCAAACATACTCAAATTTTAAAAAACGTCCCTTCCATTTCCCCCCTCAACTTTGGGTTTTTGTTTTAAACAATAAAATGGATGGCTACAAACCAAGTTCCCGGGGGGGTTTTACCAAAAGCTAAGCCCGCCAAAACGTTCGTCAACATAATTTTTCACCACAAATGCTGTGGAATACGTTTAAAGCCAATTTAATCATGCACTTTTGGGTTAATAACAAACAGTAAACCTTACTGTTCAGGTTTTAACCGATATTGTTTTTTGAATGATTTTTTAATTAAATTTTTCTTTTTTCCTTACATCTCATAAAAGAGTATCAGCTTTTTAAAAAAAATAAAACGTATTCCAAAAGATTCTAAAAGCTAGGGGACGAAATAAGGGGGGGTTATATTTTTTTTTACTTTGGCTCAGTGGCAAGGGTTTTTTCGGAAGAATCTGGAACAAACAATCACAACATACAATTTTTCCCCTTGTTAAAAAAATTTTGGGGGGGGGGGGGCTATAGATATTTGAAGGACCCCCCCCCCCCCCTCAATGTAATTATATAATTTGTTGAACTATCAAAATGAAACAAATGGGGAATTTTTTATAAACAATCTGGAGCAAGCAAAAAAAAAAATAATTTGAATCAAAAAAAAAAAAGATTTTTTTAAAGTGGGGGGGGGGGGAAAAACATTAAGGGATCCCGAATGTCTAATGGGTCTTTGGCCTGTGAAGGAAAGAGAAACTTAAAAAGCTTGTGGGTTTTCTGGGCATGTGATTAAGAGGGAAGAGAAAAAGTGAAAGTATCGTGGGGGCTGGGAAAATTGAGAGGTAGGGAGAAAACCCCGAATGTATTTTGGGGGGGCTATCAAAGTGAAAGGGAGCGTAAAAACCCCATCAATTTTTCGTGGGTTTGGGGCCCTGGGGGAGGAGGGAAAAGAGACTTGAATGTCCGCGGGGGCAGTCCCTGGAGGAGAGTGGAGAGGAATCTGGTTTTCCCCTGGGTCTAGTCCTGGTAGAATAGAGAAACCTGAAATTTTTTGTTGGTGCTGGTCCTGTGGAAAAAAGAGAAACTTTAATGTATAATGGGGGGCTGGTCAAGAATGGGGAAAGGGGAGGACCTGAATGGGGGCCATTGGTGGGGGTGGCCAATTTAAAGGGGAAATTTAAAGAGACTTTAATGATCGTAAGGGGCTGGGCCCTGTGAAGGGGGTGGAAGAGACCGATTGTCTAGTGGGTGCTGGGCAAATAAAGGGGGGAGGAGAGGGACTTGAATGTCCGTGGGTGCGACCACTGGATGTGGGTCGGGGGGGTACCTGAAGTCTTGGGGTGCGGGGGTGGGGAGGGCAGGGAGAGAAAGACCTGAATGTTTCTAGGTGCTGGTATTGAAGAAACAATGAAAACCTGAATGACTCGTGGGTGCTGGTCTGGGGAGGTAGTGGAGAGAGACATGATTTGTCCCCGTGATGGTAGGTCTATGGAAGGCGAGCGGAAGATAACCGAAAGACTCGTGGATGCTAATCCTGTGGAGGGAAGCGATAGAAGGAACATGATTGCACAGTGGTGCTTGTTCCTGTGGAGAAGAGATAACAATATAAATTTATCGTTTGGTGCTATTCTTGGACGAGAGGATGAAGGACCTGAAGCGAGAGCGCTGCGCGATGAGAGAGCGAGGGTCCTATGGTGGGAAGGTTAGAGAGATCGTAGTGGTTTCGTGTTGCTTCTCCTGTTGGAAGTAAAGAAGACATGAATGACTTTATGAATTGTTAGAGGGAAGTATTGAGGGATGCGTCCTTAAAATTACAAAGACTGAGAATTTCTACCGTACAGAGGTGGTTGTATTAAAAAATGATAGTACTGCAAGCATCCATCAATTTTAATCGCTGAGTTCGGGAGCCGATTCTCTCTATTTTGTTATCACTGCATCTTAGGCCCTTTTCGTGTATAGATACATACTGAATTTATCCATTCTGAATGGTAGCCATTCAGACATTTCTTAACAAAAAAAACAAGCACCAACAAATAAAAAAGTCTGATTTGTATCCATTTAACAAATACTCACAAATCCTCGAATTGTACCCATTTCTGAGTGGTAGCCATTCAGGGACAGTGTTTCAAATAACCGACAAACCAAAAATCCTGATTTAAAATCATTCCACTTGTAATTATTTGCATAGATCCCTCAAAATCCGAAATGTATCCATTCTTAATGGTACCAATCAGTAATTTTCTTAAACAAGACGCATTACAAATAAAAAGTCTGATTTCTGTATCAATTTTCATAATGTCCACATAACCCTGAATTGTAGCCATTCAGCTTACAAACATTTCAAACGAGCACTGTGCGCACAAATAAAAAGTCTGAATTGTATAACTCAAATTGCATTATACCCACAGAATCCTGAATTTGGAATCCATAAATTGTGGTAACCAACTAGTCGTGATAGATCTGGCTAGCAGAAGAAACTCCCTTAACTCATTTCATTTTACTAGAGAGCAGCAACTTATCTTTAACTCATCCCGGAGTAACAGAAAGCAATCACATCTCTAATAATATAAAAATATAATATTTTTAATTAATATT
This sequence comes from Timema cristinae, assembly GCA_039000515.1. NCBI lineage: Eukaryota > Metazoa > Arthropoda > Insecta > Phasmatodea > Timematidae > Timema > Timema cristinae. The sequence goes on from JBCFYV010002528.1 coordinate 4,635, forward strand.
GTCTTATTACTTAAAATTCTAAACACGATTATCAGACTTATTTTTAAAACATTACAGAATATAGTCTGTGATTAAGGGCTTGTTCTATATATACTATAATATATAATATATAAAAACTATATATATATATATATATATATATATATAAAACCCTACTATCATCTTGTTGGTAATCCGTATTTAAATAACTATATTATGACAACTTGACAGCATAGATACTTTAAACGACGCCCCAATTATATTTGCTCACAGAAAACTATCACTTACCTAAGCAAAGGTTAAATGTAACTTAAATCGATAGGGCATGGCAATAAAGAAACAATTTTTTGTAATTAGGGGCCTATATGCTTTTAATAAAAAATTTTTTTTTTTATTGATTTGTTTTTTAAAAAGTGTCATATCCTATTAGTCAACGATAATTTCATCCAGTTTATAATGCGTAGTCTAGATTGTTGGTGTTTGCGAAGTTGAGAGTAATCGGTATACTATCATACTCAACTTGGAACACAGTGCCTCTCCATTTATGTATTAGTTTTGTTAATTTGATTGAAAAAACCACGTGAGTATTTATATTCTACCACACCTCAACAGCTTACTTCTCCGACAATATGATTTTATCCCTAGCCCTTTATCGATTATGCCCACTATAAGTAGAAATTCCTAACCATTTATCCAGCTAAAGTCAAACGAGAGGAAAGGGGCAGTGAAAAACCAAAATCTTTGCTTCTAACTGTTAACTAATAAACAATCATCTTGTATTAGAAGTGGAATTCTTCTTGAGACTTATGGTACTAAAAGTGATAAAGTTCAGAAAGATGAGAGCGGCATTCTTGTTTTTCTTTGTCAACGTATAAACTATCTTATATTTTTTGCCCTCTCTACCCACATATAAACAAGTATCCATTGATAAACAAAATGAATATTGTAAATTAGGGAGGCTATATAAGTGTTCTAAAAGATTCAACAACAAACCTCATCAATCACAGATGAACGATTATTTATAACATGAATATTGCAAAGAATGTCACAACAGGCACCAAAGTACCTCAAAGTATTTAATCAATAATAGGTTATAATTTTTAATAATAGAAATCGAACCCACAGAACAAGCTTAACCTTTCCTGCGTCCAACACATTTTTCCCATGAAATTTTTTTTCGTGATCATGAAATTTATTTTTCAAAACTATCGTACTACACACACACTTTGCCATCATTGGAAATTTGCCGGACTTTGTGTCTATGAATGGTAAAAATCTATTACATTCTCATAAATATAAAAATGTCACTTTGTTTTAACCCAACGAAAGAGTTATCCCTTGAAGTTATCGAAAAAGACCTAGAAAAAACCCAAACTAATATAACTTATGTGTGTGGTACACAGAATTACTAGTAGTTTAGTATCAGAATAACGTATACCCTGATTTTGGTTGGATGAAACATAGAGAAATTCAAACCTATTTATTTGCAGCTAACATTAGATAACAATTTCTTATGATTATTTGGGTTATTTTATAGGCATTGATATTATCTATCAAAAGTAACCATTTTGCAGATGACATGGCTTTATGTATGATATATTAACATCTTGTACACTACAGTAACTTTAAGTAACTAACTTCTACTGTTACTTCCTTCAAAATCTATACAAGGACTCAATATACGCTCAACAATTACTTTTTAAAAATTATTTTTTTTCCTGTAACAAAATAACATTTATAGTTAATGTACTGTAAGACATGAAAATGTAAGCCAACACATTCTTAGACTATATATTAATTAATCCGATTTTATAGGACTGCTTTTTTTTTATTTAAACACCACAGAACATTTATTAGCCTCTATTTAAAACTTAATAATATATAAATAATCTCTTTAAATGTGAGGCAGTATAAAAAATTAGCCAAGTAACCTTCATGTCTAGTAAAATTCAGTTCAAAAAAATGTTTGGTTATTTTATCATTTAAGAATTTTATTTCTTATGCAAGGTTGTCATGTATTTTAACTTATCATGTATATTTTGACAAATGTAGTGTCTATTAAATAGTGGACCCATGTAGTGAATGCTGATAAATTATTTGACTAAAACTTAGAGAGCGCGCGAGATAGATAGAGCGTGACGCAGATTCTAATCGACCAACTATAAAGTCTATGAAAATTAAATTTAAATACATGTTTAGAATATTAATACATTTTAGAGAAAAGTTATCATTGCAACATAAACGATTTTGATTATTTTTCATAAACTTAACCAAAAATAGATGTTAAGGCATTGGTTATACATGTGACGTTTATGTGTATAGCCCACAGTACACAGATGAATGTTACGTAACTTTTAGTATATACTTAAAAATTAGAAATTAAGTGGTTAGGCTTACCTATTTTGTAAAAGTCGGAACGATGACATTGAAATAGTAATGAATCTGGTAATCTGCAAGTCGAAAAGAAACAATAAAATTAATTTCGATGCATATACGAAGAAACCGATAACGACACAATGTTATTATCTCACAGACAGGAACATAATATTATCACTTTGTTGGACACCCAAAATTTAAATTAAATGTTTCAATTTCCACCATGAACTCTGATGGTTAAAATTAATATAAGCCCGTACCTTCATTTCAGGAGAGGGAATAAATTAGCAGTTTCGAAATTCGTGTTGTTAAGGAAGACTGTCATTTGATTAAAGATAATTAAACTGTTGGTAAAGACAACCCGTTTTATTATTCTTTTTAAAAGTAAAACCATAAGTATTGATCTTTTTTTATATATATTAAAATAGTGATAGTGCTGCTCTCTATCTCTAGTAAACACAAATGAGTTAAAGAAGATGGGCTGCTCTCATAGTAAACATGAAATGATTTTAAGGCTAGTTTCTTCTGCTTTATCCATCTATCAGAGTAGTGGTACCGCAATTACGAATGGATACAATTCAGGATTCTGTGGGTATCAATGCAAATTTTTCTAGTGATACAATTCAAACTTTTCTATTATGGTGCTCGTTTGAGAAAATTGTCTGAATGGCTACCATTTCAAATGGATACAATTCAGGATTTGATGGAAATAATGCAAATAAAACAGTGATTACAAATCAGGATTTTTGTTAAAGTCGTTTATATTTGAACGTCTGAATGCTACCTCCAGAATGATACAATTCATGGATTTTGTGGTATTATATAATGGATACAAATCAGACTTTTTATTTGTGGTGTCTTGTTTAAGAATGTCGAATGGCTATCATTCAAATGGATACAATTAAAGCTACCCCCGTGTTAATCGCACACTTATATTGTTTAATTACTTTTATTTGGGTAAGGATGGGGAAGGAAGTTTTTCGCTTTAAGCGCGTAAGGAGATTGGCGAAACCATTAATAAAACAAACCTCGGTAGGGTCAGAGAACCGACATTTGAAACCCTATCTCCCCTCTTCAGCAGGTCAGTCTAACTGAAAGGACGCCCTTTGATCATTCGACCACTGAAGTGGATGATAGAAAGTCTACTGTTTTCTTCCACTTGTGCTACTGGGTTAGGGGCATTTACTACCACTGCAACTTCGAGCTTTCGCATGGATACATGACTTCAGCTTATTATGGTAGTGAACGTCAAGCAGCCTTGTTGTGTTGGCCGAAGCCACAGACGTAAGTTTGATACTCCGTGGGTCAACTGTTTGAACTTAGAGTTGATAATTCGTTGGCTGTCAGTGATTAAGCAAAGCATCCGAGTACTAGGGCCGGATGTGTTGAATTACTTGAAAAAGAAGCAATACATTCTGTAGAGTTCCTCTTCGATTACATTTCTGCTTGGATATCCGTCCATTTATTTCCGTAGTTGTCTATCATATATAAAAAAATCAAGTTTTTTATGATTACAATACTATGTTCTGGATTGATCCGAACACACACACACATTTGTTGCGTTTTGATTAAACCCACATAGTATGTTTACATTGGGGAAAGAGGGACCCCACTTCACGAAATATCCATTCCGGTATTGAATAATACGAGGCATTTATGTTTCAAATTAGTATATTTTTAAATGAGATATATATTTTATAATCGTAAATCAAGCAAACCTATCTTGTTTTTAATCAAATAGTTTTTATGAATGATAGGTAATTTTGAAACTTAACTTATTATCGCTAGCGAGAGAGTGTTTGACATGTTTGTAAAATCTACATACACATTAGACGAATGAAATAAAACGATGAATGGGATTTTTTTTTAAACTAAATTTTCGTAAGCGCGAGCGCTAATATATGTACCAGAATGCAAGAGTTTTTAGCTGTAAAGAGACTTTATTGACATAGCTATATTTATTTTCCATTAGTAAAGGCACGTGTTTATTAAGTCATATTGCCATTCATTTGAGATTTTTTGTTACATTCTTAGTTTGGTTTTTTTTTGGCAAAATTTTTAGCAAATTTTTTAGAATTTCTTAGCTAACTATGAGACTTTTTAAAAACTTTTTTGAAATTCATCTAGATCCTGTTCTAGTAACTATGATATTGAAAAAATAATTTTAACTGGCGTCGAGGAGTTTCTTAGTCTTCTCGTAAGTGTCAAAGTTGTAATAATTGACATTACCCTTCCAATCAAATGTCTCTTTGCGGTCAAAGGTACAATTTACTACATCATAAACAGTAATAGTAGCAAACAAAAGAGAGTGCATGTCAATATAACCCAGTTATGAGCTCTCTTGAGGGGGTGGGGGAAGGAGGAGGTAAGATCTACGGATAACTATCCGGTAATTTTCACAACAGCCCAATTAGAACAACGGAAAACCAATATTTTGGAGCTTAGGAGGAACTAGGCTAAAAAAATACTTTCTTTACTATGATTTTATGCGCAGCAATAAGTATGAAGCCATGTTTTTGTATTTCTGACTTGCTCCCAATTTATTGGCTTTTTTGTGCATAGTGAGACGAATCAAACACAATAATTTTTCTATACTTGACACATAGGTTGGGACATTCTTTACTAACGCTTTGTGTGACTTAAACAGTCGCACACACAAAAGCCTATCAACACTAGGGACACTAGTTTATTTATCGTTTGAAGGAGATCTAAGAACTAACAAACTAAAAAAAAAAAATATATCATGCACAATAATCTGGAACATACTAAACTAGCGCCGTGTTATAAAATCAAAAAATACAAATTTATTGTTATATTTTATTATTTTATCCAGTTGAGGTGAGGAAACGAGCTTAACATAGTGATAAAAATATAATAATTTTAAAACTATCAACATGAAATAAACACATTTTTTTACATACAGCACTCATCCTTCAGACAAAATAAAGAATAAACATGTTTTTTTATTTATTTATAAGCACCGCGTCTTACAACCCGTTTTCGGGTTATACGCACTTACACTAATGTGAACTGATAGGGTGATTGTGAGATGAATTGAAGGACACTACATTTTAACGAGGAATCCGAACTCACTGGCGCCTGGCATTCCCCACATTTACAAGATGATCATGACAGAGGTAAGAAGGGTTTGGAAACCAGATAATAAACGTTAAGGAACTAAAAACAAAAAATAAAAACCAACTTTTAAACAAAAAATGTTTTAAGTTTAGAAAGAATGTGAGAGAGCGACCTACAGAGAAATTATCGGGGCTTTACAAAAAGGAATAAATGAAATCTACCGCAAAAAAAAAAAATCTAAAACTAGCCAAGAACGTATTATTGTTTTGCAAAATAAAATACGATTTTAAAAGTTGTATAGTTCATTGGAGAATATTTGCATAAAGGCGTCAATCCACCTCACCAATGTAAATAAATCTTGTGTGTACTTCCAAGAATGAAATGGTGCTGTTTTTCTTAGGGAACCTTCCGGAACAACGAAGAACAAATTATTGCAATCAAAAAATATGGGATTTTTAAAAGATGGGGGAAAGGGTCATTGACTGTGCAATGTAAACAATATCAATTTATGGGCTTATAAAAGACATATCAAACTATTTGTTTTTTTCCGTGAACAATCTGGAGAACAAACAGAAGAATAAAATATTTGCAATCATTAAAATTTTATTTTTTTAAAAATGTTTTAGGGGGGAAAATATGGTGAGGCAGCTTCATCGGAGACACACCGAAGTAAACAGGTCATTGTGAAGCGTATCAAAACGGAAAAACTGTTTTGTTTTGTTGTTTTTTTGCGTACAATCCGGAACTAATTAAGAAACAGTATTGTAATCATAAAAAAAATTGTTTTTAAAAGGGAGAGAGGGTGAATTCATGATGTCAAATGAAGGTATACTAATTTTGGGACGTATCAAAACGTAAAAAAAAAAAAATTTTTAAAAATCCGGAAACACATGATCGCAACCATAAAAATGTCAATTCACCAAAATTGAGAGAAGATACGTAAAGTGGGCCACGACCCAATGTAAAACAACCATTTTGGTGAGATTATAAAAAACGGAACAAACGAAACTTTTTGCTGGACAATCCGAAACAAGTGAATGCATTAGTAAATACACGCATTTTTCCCCCAAAAGTTTGGGGGGGGAAGGGATACCGTAAAGTTGGCCCCAGGCCTCACGGGTTAAGCAAAGTGTCACAAGTTCGCGATGTTCCATTTGTACAGAACAAAATGAGAACAAAGGGAGCTTTTTTGGCAGTATAGTCCGGAAACCAACGATCGGAACCATAAAAATGTAATTTTTTTAAAAGTGACACACACACATGGGGGTTGTTACCGGTGAAGTTGGGCCCACTAAAGTATATCATATCATTTGTTGGACCTATCACAACAAACAAATGAAAAATTTTGAGTGGAACAATCTGCAACAAGCGAAAAACAACGATTGCATTAAAAAAAAACTTGAATTTTTAATTTTGGGGAGAGAGGGGAGGAGGCTACTTCACGGAGGCGTATTTTTTTCACAGTTACACACACACTTACCTGACCCATGGTACAAATTGTGATTATTTAAGAATATATTAATTATCTATCCATGTTTCTGTTATATAATTTTTCGATGGAGACACACACTATTCTTATTAATAATCTAGATCATCGTCACTTTTCCTATACAACTCAAATTCTTCATTTTTTCTATGAATTAATGTCAGAACTATCATCTTCTTCAGAACTCTTGGAATTCTGAATCAGGTACATTCAACATCAGAATACTTGAATGAAATAAATGTTATTCATTTGAGTAAAGAGGGGAGTCCTTACAAACCGGACATGTACTCCGTATCACACAAGTCTTCTCTGTATTAGAAAAAATATTAAGGCCTAAATTATAATTTTCAAAATGTATATTATTTAATCTAATAAAAAACAGGTAAATAAGAGAGCGAGAGTTTCAATAGAGATAAAGCGTATTTAAAAATATAAATATTTTTATACAATATATAAGCTGTATTTTTATATATATAATCACAGAGAGAGAGAGAAATTGAACCAAAATAATGATTAACGCTGTTCATGATTTTGTGGCAAGTCATTGTGACATATAAACTATATTATATCAAAGTGAGCATATATTATAAAAGCCAAACTTTCGATAAGGACTTGAATAGTTGGTGAATAGGTATGAAATAATGTATTAAAAAAATACTATGAACTTGCAGCAATAAACTCGAGCAAAAAAAAGGTGGTTATTATAATTTACCTAGACAAATAAAAATGATATATAATTTTTACCCACATTGTAGTGCTTTCACATGGAGAGCGACGAAGAGCGCGAGCGTAGAGAGAGCCAATCCACTACATCCAAGTAAATAGGGTGCATTTACTATAAATTTGGTGTTTCCTTCTCCTTGCACCCTAGAATAACTCAAACCCCAAAACCTAATCACTAACACACACACAAAGTGTCAAAAAACATTGGCGAGTGAATTATAATATATTACTTCTTATTTGTCCCCCCTCGTGGCGAGTTGGCGATACGTCTTGTTTGTGTGGGTGTAGTGGAGCTCGAACTGACTGAGAACGGGGAGATCAGGTTTCGAATCTTGGCGGTGACTGGAGGTTTTTTCCCCTAAACTGGTTTTCACTCTCCCTCCAACGCAAATGCGGTTCAACTTCCTCCTAAATTCAAACCTTCCCAATTCCTAATCCATTAGCGTAATTAGTACTTAAAGCTTATAACCCGACCACAACACACACACACACACACACACTGTAAATAAGATTATTATTATTACATTTATTTGGATAAGAATGGCTTCAGTCATTTTGATTAAATTAATCCAAACAAAAATCGTTCTCTCTCACACAGCGCATATATTTTTTAATGAGTCATATGTATATAATACATTCCTGTTTGAATGAAATAATTATTTATTACAATTAGTTTTAATTTGCAAAAAAATTATATATATATATATTTAGAAAGACTGTCGTTACAAAGTAAATCACGGTTTTGATTCAAAAGTGCACCACACACTTGCAAATGCAATCACAAGTATTACTATAATATCATACTTGGGCCTAAAATTACACTCTAAGTGAGTTTAAAAAAATATGCATAAAATTAACACTATACCTTCCTATATTGCTTAGGTTCCCAACAGGATATCTCAACTATTGGCACCATAATCATTATAGACTATATAGTCATTCACGAGTAAGTTTACTATGACAGCTCGAAATGTACTAGAAGTAATCCCTCATAAAACACTACGCCAACAGCTGACATCTCTCACTTTGTATATTTGAAATGAAAACAGATAGTATCATATAATGTGATATTAACCAACAGTAAATTAGGCCAATATTAATTATATATTTATTGAAGTCGGTACACAAAGTTATTTATAGTTTATATATTCCCCTAAAAAATATAAATACCACTTTCACAAAAACTTCTAACGAACATACATAAAAATGTCATCTGACGATTCCCCCCCTATAACCATGTGATTTGAACATAACGGTAAAAAACAATTATTTTTTACAATAATGCGACACGCATTGATTAAAGTATTTTATTCATTAATTATTTCAAAATGCGATAAAATAATCAATAAATTCATTTATTGTATGTAAAAAAGACAACAATTTTCTCTCTCCAAGTAAATCGATGCCTGTATTAACAGATATTGATGTGTGCACTATAATACACAAAATCATACCGTTCCAAACCGAAAAATAAGGTACTATTTAATTATGTTTAAAATATCGTTTCGAGTTGGATTAAAAGAAATTTTTTAAAAAAATGGACACTTAGTAGTGAGAAAACTTAAGATTACTATTTTAAATGTAATATAAAAACAAGGTAATTAAAGAATTTACATTTATCAACAAAACAGTGATCTTTTACAAGTGATGGCAACCCAAAACCTAAAACATATGGAGTTCAAAACTGTCATCCAGGTAAAACCAACGTGGAACGGAGACGGAATATACTTAAATAGGAACTACAATAAACGTTTAACTTGACCTAATTATACCCTTATAACCTCCCCACCTCGGTGGCGTAGTATGGCTGACGCACTTGTCGTGCTAAGCCGACTGCTGAGGACGGGGAGATTCGAGGTTCGAATCTCGGGCGGGTGAACTGGGGGGTGTGGGGTTTCCACTTAAATGGTTTCTTCACTCCTCCCTCCACGCCCAATTGCGGGTTCCCTTCCTCTAATTCAACGATTCCCAAAATCTAATCTATTAGCGTAATTAGTCCTTAAAGCGTATAACCCGAAACGGGTAGTAACGGCGGTGCTAAATATTATTAATATCATTACTTAATATTGTTATAATACCCTTATAGGTGGGATTAACCGTGAAATTCTAAATATTCCAATAGAATAGTTTTCAAAATTATAAACCATATAAAATAGCTGGAAAAAATTATTTGCCAGCTTAAACACGTAGATTCTTGCATTACTATCACAATTTTTAAGGCGATAAAAAATCTATTTCCTAACAAGCATATTTACAAGAGGCCACTCAATTAACAGATTGACAGTTGTGCAATAGAACGTAAGGACAATTCAGGCTATAAATGTGATATAATTTTATAGTATTATAGCCCGAACACGTTAGCTCTGGGTCGCAGCGGGATGGACTCCAGTGCAAAGGGCTTCGGTTCGATTCTGTTAGGGGGCGTAGTATTATTATTTTGAACAATTCTCGGCCTTATTTCTGGATGTTGTTTATAAGTCTTAGCATTTCAAATAATTCTATTTAACTGTGGAAACTTGCCCTATCCATAAAATTAAATCCTGAACAATATAATCATTTAATTGTAAACACACACTTGACTTTTTTGGGTCTTGCCTTCTTAAGAATAAAGTGTTTATAATATATATATATAAATGCATTCATAATCACCATTTATGCCCACAATTATACTTACCTATAACCTAGGCCTAAACTAATTTGAGGAAAATAGCCCATATGAATTTAAGCACACTAATCAACAAAATTCTTTTAATGTTATAAAAATGGTAAATAATCACAAAATTTTAATGTTATAAAAATGTTAACATCCACAAATTTTACTGTTATAAAAATGTAATTAATCAATTAAAATTTATCATGCAGATAATCCCATATGAAACAAGATCTAAGTCTGACTGACAGTAACAATATTGCAGCGCGTCTAATAAAAATTTTAATACATATACAACATAGATAATTTAACTGAAGATAATCTTGCAGTAATCTTTAAATTGAGATCGTGAAGATTATTCTTTCCATACGCAAATTAATGTATTCAGAGTAATAAGCTTTTTAGCCAACTTAAGCTATATAAAAAATAATGCCTTTTCTGCATTAATAATGACTAAACTAGTTCAAATATCTAAGAAATTAAAACACATAAGCGGCCTAAATTGCTATTTATTTCATTAAAAAAGATCTTATACAATCGCTGTAAAAAGTGTTTTTTAAATGTTAAATATATATTTCATCATTCTTGATATGCAATGTGTCGAAACCTGGGTGACCGCTTACAGCCATTTATTTTTGTTTATTATATTGTATATTGTGTGTTATACTGATTAGGGAAAACTCTAACATATAAAATAAACAAAACAGATCTGCCTATATAATACAGTATGCTCATATCTTGGTTTCGAAGCTTGACGTTTTCCCGAGTTTGTGAATGGAAGGAACCATTGTTTTATTATTTTAAATAATTGATATTTTATATTTATAATAGTTTTTCTTTACAGGTTCACAGAGATCATAAACAAACACAAATCTAAAAACTTACTACAAACATGTGTTAATAATAAATAACCAACTAATAGTGGTATAAATAGTCATATCACTACAAATATGATCTAACCGAACGGGTAAGATAAACGCGGTGCTAAATATGATAATTTAATATGAGTCTTTACTATTTTTAAGAGGACAACCTTGTAAATAATCGCACACACACACAAAATCTCAAATCTCACATAAAGACTAACAGATTACTTTGACACAGTCTTGTGATAATACAGCTGAGTAACTGCTGTGAGGCGGGCTATCAACCGTTCTTTGTCGACTAAGCTACACTTCCCTACAAAGTTTTGATCCCGTTGGGGAAGCCAAGTTGGAATTTCAGTGCATATTTTTTAATGTCATACGTAAACACACTTATTCATAAAACTTTGCATATTTAAATGTGAATTTTTTAATCTTAAGTATAACCACATCTATAAATTCACATGGATACTAATATTTAAATATGTATAGATTGAATTAGTTATTAAATAAACAATTGTTTAAATTGTTGATTTAAGGAACTTTAAGTATATTAATCAGAGTATGCTTATACCTACGGTAAAATCTCAGCGTTTATCAAAGAGGTATAGATAAATAGATACAACAATTTACTTTTCAAAATTTAATTCAAAAAGTGTTGCCTAAGACTTGATTGGAAAACGTAAAAATTGAAGTTTCTTACCCTCATACTCTGAATAAAAATATTAAAAATAAATTTTTGGTGTTTTAGAACATTTCATAGAATAAAACTTTTTATTGAATGACAAAAAAAAAATCAATACATAGGCCTTAAGCTAAAGTGGGGTACTGCAGTGTGTATCAGCTGAAGCTATACATTTTATCGTTCTTATAGGTTTGAAAAAAAGAGGCGACTCTTAGCAGCAACTAGGAAGAGGAGGGGGGCTGTGCAGCCCCACTGGGCAGGGAGGCTTCTCCAACATGGATTGGGAGTGGCCCGGCAGTGTTGCCAACATGGTGGTTCTCCCCAATAGTTCTAGCTTTTATCAGAGTGAGTTGATACTGCAAGATTTTCTAGCTTTTTAATCTATAACACTTTTTTCAAAATATTAATAAAATAATTATTTCAATTCCATTTTTTATTCAGGGTTTTTTGTATAATCTAAGTGTGACAGATAAAATAGTCAATTAATTTTTTCATTATTAGCTCTAATGGAAGTTTAGAGTGAGGTTCCTCTAAGATGATTCATCACCGTAAATTCAATCACATATTGTATTGGTGAGATTTCATGGTAGCCTATTATAACATCTAACACTTAGTAGTGTGAGTACGCCAGTGTAGCGCGACACACACAAAACAAGACGACTCGAATGATTAACAACTTATTTTATTCCTTAAGTTTCTATTTCTTACAGTTGCATCTAATTGTGGTAGTGCAAAGAAATGTAATTTTGCTTCCTTGCTCTATGCAATTGAAAACCTATGATTACTTCTTTTGCCATAGTCACCAAAGATACGAATAAATACCCACTGGTGGTGTCAGAATAGTCTCGTCAGAGGATCTCCAAATTATGACACACACGGCCACATCTGGCCCGCACAAAATTAATATCTAGCCCACTCCAAGATTTTATACACACAAATTAATTGTTTCTCTTCATTATTTACTAACCACCAGTTTATTTGACATGGTCCAGGTTTTCACACACACGCACAAGTGCTTCCCCATGACGCCAAGCCAGAATTCTGTCCGAAATTGCAAAACCCTCATTTTCAGCAACCGGCAACCATTCCTTATACAACAACAGAACGGCTTGACTGTGACAATATATAGGTAGTTTCCAAGTCTCCCGTAACACACACACACACACACACACAAATTCCGAAAGATGTATCTAATTTTTTTTTAAATAGTTTTATACTTGACTAATTATTAAAATATAAATTGTTTCATTTCTCACAGAGAATAGTAACGTCAATCACACTTTTAAATCAAACAACCGACTGGCCTTAGAAAGTTGATTTTCTTACTCAGACGGACCAAGCCATATAACTTGAATCTAAAATTTGCATGTTGAAACAATTTATTATTGATCATTTGCACAGTCGAGGCATTCAGGGGGCAATAATAATATACTGTAGACAGTGATCGTTACTTTGGCCGCTGAAAATGTGTAAAATAATTTGTGGCCTGCAATAGCACAAGGCTTTTGGAGACCCTGTCTAATGACGACGAGGAGATTGAGTGAGATCGAATCAACGCCGGGTGCACGGACACACACACACAAAAATGTTTTCCACTCCTTACTCAAGTAAATGTTTATACATTTCTTCTAAATTCTACATTATTTTTTTATCCACAATCTTACTCCTTAATCTACTCCATTATCTTGATAAAATAAATGTGCTAATAATCCAAACGTTAGTGAGTGGTGAACTAAAAGATCTAACTTTTGAACCATAAAGTGTGCATCGAATGCAGTTTCTGCATAATTACTGACGATAACGAAATTAGTGCGAGTAAAAAATATATTCTTTTTACATTTTAAATAATTTCATTCTTTATTGTTCTGCAAATATTTAATATGATCAGATGGTTTCACTTGTCTCAATTATGTTTTTTAATGGAATACTCTACGTATTTCAAATCACAACGATACAACTGTATGGATCAAGCGTAACTATTTACCTAAAGCTACGCGCTATCCGAAGGGCTCTACAGGGACTAAACAGCAGACGTATTCACGCCTATATCAACCAAATCATAAAGTGTTAGACACCATCTTGTCACTACACATAACTTGCCATCTTTCTTGAATGAAAAAGTTAAATTTTCAGGTAGGCGATAAAGAATTAGCTCCCCTGACTTTCTTTTTAAATTTGGAGGCCTTCAGACGTTTTATTTGAAAGTGTTTTGCCCACAATGGCTAGGACGATGAGGGTGAATAAACAATCATTGTCTCATAAATTTTTCAACAATTTTCCAACAAGCCTCAGTAAATTTAATTTGTTGAGGGGTTTCAATTATTTTTTTTAAAGCCTCATTATATTTTAAATGCCATACCTCCAAGCACACACATATAAACGCTACGCAAAACGAATAGCATTGCGTTTTATGACCTGATCATTCGTGAAACGAAAGTGTAAAATCTGTTATATTGTTAATATTATTATTATAATTATTATTATTATTATTATTATATTATTATTATTATTGACACCGCGTCTTACTACCCGTTCGGGTGTATACGCACTTACGCACATGTGAAAATATGGTAGGGTGAATTGTGAGTTGAAATGAAGACCTTAGTTTAACGAGGGAATCCGAACCACGTGGAGACATGGCAGTTCCCCACTAAAACGGTTGTTAATAGAGATGTGTTTACAAAAAAATTAACTTTTGACCCATTAGGTGTTTTCCAAGAATTTAATAAAATAAACTTTAAACTCTTAAAATATTCACTCTTAATTCATTATATACATTCACAAATTTTCTTTTACACACTCAGATGCATAACTTCATCTTTATTAAAATAATACGAATACTTACAACTGAATTATGAAAATTTATACTAAGACTTGTAACTAACCTTATGTAATATATACTAAAACCTGCAACCAGTGACCTTATGAAAATTAATTTTAACTATTATTATTATAATTATTATATATTATTATTATTATTATTAGCACCGCGTCTTTACTACCCGTGCGGTTAACCACCGAATTTTTTATACTAAAACCTGCAACTGACCTTATGAAATTTATTTCTAAACCATATTTCTTAGATAAAATTTAATAGGTTACACTGGACAAATATTACTAAACAACAACTTTTAAAATTACGTGATTGAAAAACTATAGAAATAACAATTTGAAATTTAAAAAACTATAGAAAAATTAATATAGGGGAAAAAACCGAATGAATTTACCTAAGCAAAAATGTATTGATATGTTTATATATAGAAGTTATCTGTTCGAAAATTACTATAATTACAAAATACTTAGATTGTTATAACAACATACCAAAATAAAAATTTAAAAAAAATTGGAAAAAAAAAGATCTGGAATTAAAATCAATTTAAATCACATTTCAAATCTTAAAATGAAAAAGATGAAGTATATAATCTTATAAAGATTCGTCGAATTAATATTCTTCTTTGCAATATAAATAGATAGTTATCTTATCGTTAGGGTCTAAACGCGACTAACACTCGTATTAGACAATGGGCCGATTACGGAGAGCTCATGGTTCGAATCTCGGTCAGCTGTAACTGATGTATTTTTTTTTCTAAAAGTGTCTACTCTAACCTCCACATATAGGGGTACAGTTTCCTCCTATAAATATACCTTTCTAATGAGAGAGCGTTTCACACACACACACACACATAGGGGTTTTAAATAAGTACAACACACACACACACACACACACGAACGGTAGTAAGACGTGGTTCTAAATAAAATTGGGTTATATCATGCAAAGGCAAGTATAAGTCAATACTGTAAAAATAAAATAAATTGCTTAGCTATTATAAATAAAAATAATGCAATCAAATCATTGTGTAATTTAGGGCATAGCAGAAAAATATCCTCCAGAGATCATTGCTTGAATTTTCAAATTTCTATGTTTTCTTTGGTTCCCCGATGTAGAATGAATACACATTTTATATGATCCAACACACACACACACACACACACACACACACAATTTTTTCAAGTAGGAATATGGGAAGATTCAAAATCTTTTTACTTAGATTAAACTTTTATTTCTTACGAAAGAAAATTTGGAAAACATTGTAAAAAAAACACAAACATATTTTAGTTAGCGGGTTAGTATTGAAACATTTGTATTATAATAGATTGATATTTTTTAATATTATTATTTTTATTATTTACCACGTACACACACTACTACCCGTTCGAGCTATACGCTTAAGTACTAATTTATTCTGACAGAGTTAGGAATTGTGAATGCGTTAATATAGAATAAAACACAATCCACATTTGCGTGGAGACAGATTCACACAAACCATTTAGGAAAAACCACCCCCAAATTTCACCCAACAGAAGAATCTAACCTCCGATCTCCCCGTCCTCGGCAGCCTAGCTCCAACGCAAATCTAGTGCCTTAGCTAATTACGCCCACCCGGGGGAGGTATACGTTATACAGGTCTTGATAATATAGTATCACTGAAAACATATGACTTGTGTATACACATATATGAAAATATATCTTATTGATTTTCATCTTAATTTGTATTTACATAAGAAAGAATTGGGGACATGAGTTAACGATAAGGCTTAGCTGTGACTTATCTTGTTTTTTATTAAAGTAGGTTTTATATTAAAAAAATTGAATTTTAAAACATATATAGTTGATATTTTAAAATAATGAGGATAACACGGTGCTTAGAAGTAATAATAATAATCTTGATAATATTATGGTGGGGTGGGGCGGGGGGGGGGGGGGGAGTTAGAACTCTTATAATTCGATCATCATTTGAAAGTACTTGTAAAATAAATTACGTACTGTAATAATTATTTCAAATTTACATTAAAAAAACGCATTTAATGTATCTCTATACCAACAAACCATTTTAAGCGATACTTAAATTAATATAGATACAACAGCTACGATAGTACCTAACCAGCCGCAGTGGGTAAATGTTCTATATGGCTCTAATCTGAAAAAACATGACCAATCATCCATAGGGCTGGGAAAAAGTAATGGGATGTTTAATAAAAGACCGTTTTATAAGCAGCTAAAGAATAGCAAGAAAGCACTAATCATGATAAAAAACATCTATGCTTAAGCATAGATAAATAAGATTTACCAAAGGACATAAAATTAACATAATTGGTGTAGGATGAGTTTCGCTAGTCTAAACTGTTTTCTTATAGCTCAGTTTCCACTATAGGATAATTTCAAAATTCCCCGACGGGGGGGAATAGTGCTATGTGACAACAACAAAAATTGTATCTTCGATTTCACAGCATAGACTTTTAGTCCGCATGTTTCAAGCTTTGTTTCGTATTTGAAATGGTGGGACCTTCGTACCCCCCAACTACTAGCATTGTAAATATATTTTAAAATGAAATTAATTTATTTCATAATCTTAGCGACACTGTGCAACCAGTACCAAAAGTCCTGACAATGCTGCGGTGCTTCTGTAATACAAAGTAAAAGTGACGCTGGCTGATACCGACGTCCCGCGTGAAGCACCATTACCTTACTGAAAGTTTCTAAAATGAGAAAAAAAGCCACTCGGCAGCCCAACGAAACTCTCTGCCACCTCCTCGCGACTTATCGTCTCCTTATCCTATACGTTATGAACGCCGCACGCTTTTCCGCGCTCTCTCGGGAGAATAGAACACTAGACACACACACACAAAGAGAGAGATAAACAATACGTGAAGTAGCAATATAAACATCAAGCCATCAGATACGCGGCACCCCTACCAGTATGCACAAACCAACTTAATTTTACACATGACACTATAAAACACATAAAAACTCTAACCCTGAAATATATTTTTTTTAAATAAAAAAATGTAATACATATGAACGATAACAAACGATCAAATAATAAATATAAAAGTATTGTTTTTTCCATCTGGCATAACGCAATAGACAGCTATTACAGCACCCCTTTACCAGTACCCTACCAAAATATTGATAACGTCGAACATTTTATATTGGACATTTTCGCAGGCAACTCCAAAATACTCTGCACTAGTTATGTCCATTTTTTTTTTTCTGGTGCTAACATTTTTCCACTGTCTTTTTTTGTACGATATCGAATATGAATACGTTGCTTTACAATAAAAAAAAACCTTCCCACCACACCCCTACAAGCGCTCCTGTTTTCACCCATACTCTTAGTTCTAGCATTCGCTCTCCTATTATCCATATCTCATTCCCCAGCCCTTTATCCACAAATCATCATTTCACATGAAACCTAAAATAAAAGCTCACAATACTGTAATGATTCTTACGAAACCTCAATTACCAGCTGAATACCCGAAATATGGAGAGATAAAACACATTCGAGAGCGTGAGAGAGGGGGAAAGGTAACATTAAACGGTGGTTTAATTTGGGTGAGTCCCTGTTCCAACACCCACTGAGAAAAAATATAGCTAAACCCCTATTCCGTCCTCCCACCCTCTCGCACCCGGGTTTTCGGTCCCGGCCCAATCGCCTCTTGTAAGACACCGACTGCAACATATGATTGTATCCTTCCTTCTCGAAAAAACGTTTCACAAATCTTGTTATACTGAACGTGAATATATCAAATAATATGTAATTGGTCCTGCTTTGTGGCATTCGAAAATATGCTTCATCGATAACCCTAAAATAAAAACGAATGTTCCCCGGACAACGTGGCAAGAGGGGTCTACTACAACTAAAGGGGACACTTGTTGAAGGTTATACTTCTTAGGCGCGTTAGGAAAAAAATGAGAAGAAAGTAGAAATTTTAAGATGCGCTTGCATCACTGTAACAACACACACACACACACTTTGAAAGATAAACCTCGCATAGTGTCCTCGAAAAAACAAAAAAGCTACCAACAAAAATAAAATAGAAACCTCTGTTTAGTCGCTCATGTTGGTACGCCTCGTCGCCTCTGATCACTTGTTTTTCATATGTATAATATTTATCCACATGTTTCTAGTTTCTACATTCACAAAACGTGTTTTAGTTTCATACAAGTCGAATTATATATTTGCTAATAAATTATATTCATTATGTGATTTAAATTGGATATATTTTGATTAATATTTTTTTACTATTCGTAAATATTAGTGAAAAAAATTGTGCTTATAGACATTTTTCAAGTGTGCTCCAAGTAAAATGAGGTCAACTATCGTATTATTATTTATTGATAATAAATTAAAATATTATTATTTAACAAATTAATCGCTAAATATTATTAAATATTATAGTTAAATATTTATTATGGTTATTTAATATTTAAAAATAAAGAAATAAAATTATTAATGATGCCAAAGACGTATAACTTCTCACAAACAGCGCGTACAATACACACACACACAACACCCATTTTATCTCTATTCCGGGTATGTTAACGAACATTAGTAATGGACGTCAGGCCTGCTACCTCATTTTTTGTCACCCAATACCAGGTGTTATAGAGCTGAGTGTTTGGTATTCGACGTGCTAACCTTGGATAAAGATTTTTGTTGTTGTTTTGAGGTTTTGAGGTATTTAAACGCACTACTTCTGAAACCTAATGATAATTTAATGAATACTTAAAGTACATTTTCTTATCACTATAACTGACACAAAACTCTTGTCGTCAATTTACACTATAAAAGGGTAAACTCAGATCTTATAAATGTAATTTATAGCATTTTATCATGAGGAAGTATCACATGTAAGTATTCGTTCACATACAAGCCCATCTATTGTTGTGTTGAAGTGTAAAACGGTTCATACTAACACTGAGTGGATAGAACGCACCAGGGAATTACCACGTATTAAACATAAATTAAGGCTCGACAACGCACGGACTGTGGTTGGTTCCCAATTATAACCGACACTATTATATAGGCTACATACACTGTTTTTTTTTGTAAGAGTACAACATCTGAAAGATACAATTTTACTACCAAGAATCTCACTTTACGAGGTGAAATATTTGTGTGGTGGAAGGAAGGCAAGTAAGTGCTTTGGAAAATAAAACATAGTATTATTCTCTTACCTTGTATTTAATCTATTACACTACACACTGCCTAAGTCCTAATAATAAGCGAGTAGTGTTCACCAACACACACACACACATTAACTTGAACTATCCAAGTATCCCGCTGACTTGGATTCGTGTAAGTATCCACCTTTTGAGTAATAGGAGGGTTAGGGTGAAGAGTGTGTCTCGATTATTAGAGCCTCCCTCCACCCCTACCCCCCACCACCCCAATTAACTGGATCATCTCACATTTCCCACTCCCGTAACCATATACTCTAATTCTTTTAGGCACCCGAATATGTAAATCAAAACTCACAAGTTACCAAAATGATTTACTAACAAAACATTCAATACTGTTAAAAAGACCGATCTGCTGTCAATGTCATTCAAGCGCGTGTAATACAGGGGATGAAAACAAAAATAGAAAAATTCACCGCTGTAGTTAAGTAATTGGTTGGTCCATAAAATATATCATGTCCCCCTAAGAGTACGTGTGGACGCGTGCCCATAGTTTGAGAACCCTGGTTTTTGAGGGAATGCCATTGCATAAGCGTAGGAAAGGGAATTTAAAAAATACCCTCAAACGGATTGTGATAACTGATGCCATTCTAACCAGCACCAGAGCATATAACTCAAATACAATTTGACTACGGCCCGCCAAGGTCGAATTGGTAGAGGCTACCCAAAGGGAAACAAACCTCTCATCAACTGGACTCTGCTAGTCGACATAACCGTCAATCACCGGTATCTCAAGAAACCCTCCTTCCCCCACCCTCTTTTCTGGACCCTTGGTGGAAGGAATTGCCCCCCCCCCTAGACAGACATCAGCGTAACCGAGGAGGTGTCATAAACTAAGCAGCTAGGATGCGTCACACTGAACCGAAGATACGTCGCGTATTATCGCGATGAAATGCCTGCAACATTTCATTCCATATAAAACCAAATTGTCTGGAAATAACTCATCCGTTGAACTACTGCATCAATACTTCTACATGAGCGTCTGATTTGAGTTGGCACGACGATAATCTATTGGTCACACGAGAAATCGTCACGTTCACAACTACCGAATCTTCAAGTGTAACGCTAGAACCTAAGGATTTTAGGCAGACATATCCTTTAAGCACAAAACTTGGATAATATATGTGTCATCTTTTTAATTATACTACTAACAGTAGGAGCTCATCCTAAAAAAAAACACACACACACTTAGTTCACTATATTAAACAAATAAACAGCCCAATAAATATATTTTAGATCATTTAATGGATAAATATTTTGTTTTTCGTTTTAATTTCTATATCGCCGTAACCACCCATCATAAATACAAATCATTTTCTCATGCCTCTCTTGTGGACCATACCAGTATAATGTCAGCGAGACGTGAACTGGATTGAATGCTGTCCAATCTACTGTGTGATAGAAAATACGCCACTGATATTACAACGTAGTGTGTTTTTGAATCAAACAACGGTGGTAAGTAACGCCAGCAGGAATATAGTCGGTGTCTCTTCCCCTATCCCTAATATATAACGAGCGCGAGCGTCGTCGAGCATATCCACCAGACTGCCACTGACTAGACGTCGGGGACAAACACTCAGTCAGTAAGGGAAAGGCGTTTCCTGGTGCCGCCAACATATAAGCGATTCTGTATATATTTTTTGCACAGTCATTATGAGGCAAGCCAAATCTTAATTTCCTATATTTCTCCCATCGGAGAGCAAGCAGGTGCCATGTAGGGAATAGACTCGCAAAAAACTCCAAAGAGACCACAACACAAGCCCTACCGTGTTACCACCCCATGGAAGTATTGATGTAAAAAGTGTAAATCAATCTGGAAAACCACCCCCACTGGGATGGAGACTTAAACCTTGAGCTCATATCACCAATTAACATAGATTTATTAAAGTGTAATTTAGGACAGGCGGGAAAGGTCATCCAATTGCCTAATGTAGTGTTGTATAAAAAAAAACAATTGGTGTCAAATAAATAAATATTGTTTTTGACAAACGTGATGATATTTTTAATAATAAGAACTATTAATTTAATATTTTATAAAATTTATTTAAAAATATTTAGTATAAATAAGATAAATAAGAAAGGTTTTTGGTGAAATTACATGCTTTTTACTATAGTAAGTCTAATATAGATTATTTAAAACATAAAAAATTGTTGAGTAATACACAAAACGATTTTCGATATCACACAAACTGTTTAATTGTTAATAATTTGATCATTACAACTAATATATTTTTCTCATAATGTACAAATTGATTTACATCCATACCATACAGTTATAACCAACACAAAAAAGGCAACAACAATGATATAACAAAAGAACAACAATAGAACAGTTACCGCTTCCAACCATTGAGCAGAAACATTTGTAACATTACACCACACACACACACACAGTACCTAGTAGTATAGACCAAACATTCCACGCCCACCTTGAAAAATATACTTTCAATAGAAACATAAAAATAATAAAGACATAAACTAAACACGTAGAAATGAGTTAAGCAACTTGTTCAAAATAAATAAAAGTACATCACTATTTGCATACACAAGACAGAATACTGTAAGCCCCACAGATCTGTACACATATATGCTTAGTTTTCTTCCAATGGGAAGTGGACATAGTTTTGTGATGGCTCCACTTCAGCGAGCCACCACCGGTGCTTTGAGAGTGACCACACGAACTTTCCATCTGTGCCAGGATGTAAATCCATACTCGGATAACCCATGTTTCCAACTGAGCGAAGGAGAATTTTCTCACGAATTGAGAACCAATGTTTCCCAATTGAATGTATTTATGGCCATGTGTTCTCCATTTCTTCCTCTGCTGGAGTTGCTAAGTACTCTTGGACCACCTGGCCCAAAATCAGAGAAAGTGTTGCGCATAGCTGCCTACAAGCGCACAGATATCGATTCATCTGAAGTGAAGCCTGGCTTGGATCGGAGTGGTCACCTACGATATCTCCAATCAAAAAAGAAAAATGAGCGGGGTAAAAACAGAAAGGTCGGAAGGAACACTGGACAGAGCCGTTAAAGGGACGGGAGGTTCTCTACCACCATCTACTTGTGTAAAAATCGTGTTTAGCGGTGATCCTCATATGTAAGCGTGGCATTTCCCAAAATTCTGATTCAGATGATATTTTGACAAGCCTAATTTCCTGATTCCCAAAAATCACAACCGAAAGGCACAGTGCTCTTGGAGGTATAAAAGTGCCATTACAAATGTTGTCTTTGTCTAGAGTTGGATGTCACTTCCGTTTGGATCGGTCATCAGAAGGAAGTGATTGGCGAAGTTCCATAAAGGTTCATTGTTTGCTCCGACAAAATAGGGGAGCGTTATCATGAATAAATATGAAGACATTGCCCTCGCCGATGCCATGAATCTTCGCAAGGCTGCTAAGAAATGATTCTGTAGTTATATTCACTCACCAGTTCAATGTGAATAGTCCTTGGTAGCGAAGCATACGAAAAGAGCTATGTAACACTTTATTTTCTTCCGCATCCTCTTCTTTCATCTCGCCTTGTAGTATTGGCATTGGACCACCATAATCAATTCGCAGTGAGAATCACACAGAAATGGACGAAAGATTATATTCTCCTCATGGAAGTTCTTCCCATACAATTTGTGTACGCCTCTGGGCTTGGCCTTGGAAACATTTAATAAAAACAATTGTGCAACTATCTTCTGCATAAGTTTCTACCAATTCAGTGGCCAATACACTGTCTTAGAGCACTGACATTGCTTTGTGGCCCAGGCAGAAGTTTGTTTCAAATGTTCGTTCTGGCTATTATGCTGTCAGTAGTTTGTGTCCCTGCCGTAGCAACATTGGATGCTTCTGATCTGGTGTGAGTTGATTTTGTAAACGTCCCTCCCACCCTGAATGAATCCATGTTGTCTAGAAAAGGGTTAAGGAGAATGTAGTTTTCTTCTTTTGATTAACTTGATGAAGAGGGATCTTAGACATCCGAAAGTTCTTTCTGGAACCTTGGTGTTGCACAATTTTAATATGTGTAGTGAACGTGCTAGCTTGGATCATTCACTGTAAGTGATCCTCCCCTTCGACGTGATTCGTTATGTAAGTATCTGGTGTTTAAATTAATCTTAAGCCACTATTAAACTATGTGTACAAATGTGGTTAAGCTCGATGAGAATTTATCAATAACGCACAGTCTGGAACTATGCTGACCAGCGAGGTGTTTTTCTTCCTCTCTCTATCACCTCTTCATTTGGAACTTCCAGAGAGAAAATACAGGTTTCACCATAAGCTAGAGTTCCTGGATTAGCCAATCTAGGACCATAGCCACCAAATAAAACTCGAGTGAACTAACTGCTCAGCTGACACACCTCTAACACAAGATTCCGCAGGGTTTTCCATGCGTATCTAGAATGTACGCCAAGTTTTCAATTTCATAGTGATTTCTTGATTATGGCAACTCTGATTTCCACGAATGTATTCCAATTTGATGATGTGATGCCAACCTTGCTAAACACACATAGTTGAATCTGTCCATAGAAACTTTTGTGTGTTTTTGCTAATGGCTAATAGGAAGATGGGTAAGTTCTGCCAATATACTGCCACATAATTCTAGTCTTGGCAACGATGATTTTTGAGTGGTAGCTACACGAGACTAGAACAGATGAGTGTTGACACATGTACCGCAATCCTCCTTGAGTCTGTGCTTCTTATATACAAACATGCGCCATAAGCAGACTCCTATGCATCTGAAAAACCTGAATCACCACTGGAACGGTTGTGTCAACCTACTAGAATTCTTCTCTCTGGATTTGCATTTATCGAGACTTGTGAGCGATAAAAGCATTGTGTCCAACTTGAGTGCAAACTGATTGGGACCGTTTCAGCCAACCTAACTTGTTAACTTGCCATAATTCTGAAGGATTAATCTTGGCCTTCAGGATGACTGGTCCGATCAACCTTAATGCGATCAAAAAATGAGCTGTTCACCGACAAATTGTTCGATTTTGACTCGATTTACTACCGTTTCTGTGGACACAAAGTTAACTGATAGTGAAAATGTCACGCTTTGGAATCCCACATCAGACCCATAAGTCTTGATGGCTCGCTATTTAGTCAACATGAAGAGTCGGATTGCTCTCTTATCTTCGGGGAATGTTGGCCAACAGCTCTTCTCATTAACACAGTTTACACATTTCCTTAAATGAATCCCGCGCCACGATGTAAATGCTATCACTATTTTGAAGGGTTCACAGCTTCTACAATAAGTCCCCGTCCCTGTCAAAGGTCATCGACGGAGAAGTCAAGCCATGGGATAATGCGTTCTTGTTCATCTCGAAGACAATTGTTTGCAAAGTTTCGTGTTGCTAAGTATGGTGCAACAAACGTTCCCTATGTAAATTGTCAGCAAGCGATAAACTTGATGTGGCATGCTATGAATTCTCTCTCCAGATAACCTTCTGTAAATCAATTGCGACGAATCCATTATGATTTTGGTGGTACATTTTATTTCAATGTCTGCCGTTAGCACCTTATTTATGTGCGTCCTGAAAGCTATGATAATAAAAAGAGATCATCTTGCAACACTTGGGCACACAACCATCAAATCATTCAAATGATTGATCCAAACTAGTTTTTGCTGATATGCATGAATACGGACCCGAAGCTTGGTTGTTGTGCCTCGAGGTTTTAAAAACCTGGTATCGTGGAATATAATATTCACACATGATGGTGAACACATTTCTTGATCCATGCAATGAGTTTCACATGTGCCCAAGAATTCGTATTACGCATGCATGCACAATATTGCTCATAAGGTATTTCAGTTATCCTCACGCCAGACCTTTCTCTACACACACACAAATCTTTTGAGTACTAGCCCCATTGCGAATCCCCCAATATCCCTATGAATTTGTCTTTAAATGGCATTTTAACAATGTACTCGCACACACACTGGGTTCCGGATATGGTTTCTGAACAGTGTCTTTCGCATTTCAATGTCATCTCCAGAGTATTGTGGTGTAGCTTGTCTTGATGATCATCATCACCACACTCACATCTCACTCACTCTATAGTGTAATTAAATATTGTGTGTAGAAAACAAATGACAAAAGTTTTCTTCTGGTGATAAACATTCGTGAAAACACCTTCCCTGCCTCAATACCAACCTAGATTTGTTTTCTTGTAAGATGGGTGGATTCGTTGGACGGTTTAAACTTGACCTACGCACAATCAAGTCCCAAAAGATCTCAGCCCAAGCAAAACATCGATTTACATGACCATACCAATTTAGGATCAGCTCTAAAGTAATTGTTGATGGAAATTGTCCAAGAATGAAAGGTCAACACGTTGGGTTGGAAAAGATGTTCTGTAATATTCTGCGGTAGAACAAGGAAATCTAGATTCGATTTGAAGGCATTGAATCTGGAATTGAATGGTTGTGTTGACCGTTTATATGTAATTCATTTGTAACTCATTTATACCACGTATCATGTGTAAAAACCTTGATTCGTTTAAGACCCAATACACGAGTAGACATAATGCCTCAGTTATGAAGTTTTGACTGAGATCCCGAAGTCCACCAGTGCTTCTGCAAGTAATTGAATCCCTTTAAGCTCCTAAAATGTCCAATCAACGCGGTTGAGAGAAGCACCTGACTTGTTTTTTGACAGTGCCTGAAGAATGAAGTTACAGTCCACTGATAGAATTGTTGACTGCAAGTTGGGTCAATGCAATGATTAGTTTCATTGTTGAAGATATTGATTTTCTATCCATTGTGGCATTTTCTAAAGTGTAATAAAGTATTGTGTGATTTGTCACAAACTATTTTGCAAGAACCTAACTTGCATTGACCTACTCTATGACCTGACTTGATGCAGTTTCAGACATAAATTAAGTTTTTGTGTGTCCTGCTTTGAACCAATCTTCATAGACATTTTCAAAAACTGTGCACAATGATACAATGGATGTTGAGCATGCATAAATTTACATGCAGCATACTGTGGCACTAAAAACATACATGTGTTTTCCAAATGTTTTTTTTGAACCTGACACCGCCTTCACGAAAACGGCTTATGTGTATCCATTGTATGTTTGTGGTTTGCTGGTTTGAAAAGATTAGTTGGAAAATACCTCAAGTACCTGACACCTACCAGTAAAAAGAGTGTAAGAAAACAATTTTGTAGCTGATCTGATGATTCCACGCATTGCATTCACTTACGAGTCGTTTCCTAAGTTTGTAACCAAGTAAGTGAACCACTAATGTGATCCCAGCTATCAAGTGGTTGACTTTAATCCTTGATAGCTCTGATGTGACTTAGAGTACTATCTATATAACTGTTCAAAAGAAGTGGACGATTCTCTCTCCACCTTGGTAGGTCAAGAGAGCCTAGACGTGTTCTCAACAATTATTTTCTTGTTTTGGAACCGTTCTTGTACTAAATTTCCATGCTACTGTGTAGTTGGGGCACACACGTAAGTTCAAAGAGAATGAATGACATCAGGCTGGCGTCGCCTTTCAAAGACGAGCACACACAATAGTGAAATTTCTGTATGTTCGTTAGAGAACTCATTGTTGTGTATAAGTGATTAAACCACTTCAAACACACTTGTAACCAATCTCTCTCCACTAAAAGAAGCCAAGATTATATAGTTGGAATTTTTAAATTAACCTACATATTTGTTTGTAAATTTGTCTGTGGTAGTTGAACTTGGTATCATGGAGTGTGTTTGAATCAATTCTTCAAACTGATTCAATTTAAATCAAAATAGTGTTCTCAAAAGGTTCAACGTTCATTTAAAATGCAGTCATCAACACTCACGCAAACAGACGGGGGGGCGGGGATGTGGAAAAAGTAGCGTCGTACACTCTAAAGGGAAATGAACGTGAACATTTTGAGAACAATTATTTTTTGAATTTAATTGCCAGTTGAAGCTCGAGAGTCAGTAGTTCAATACACAAAACTCCATGAATCTCGCTAGTTCAACTACCACTACAAATGTACACACAAATATGTCGGTAAAACTTCCTAATATAAATCATGTGCTGAGTTTAGTGGAGGTTTACAAATGGAGGGGGTGTGGGTGGGGGTTACCATTTTTTGAAGTGTTTAATTCAACTTATCTACACAACTGATGAGTCTACTTAACTGACATAACAAGATAGTTTCACTTGCTTCGGTTCGTCTTTGAAGGGGAAGCAGCCTATACATTTCATTCTCTGAACTTACGTCAGCCAACCACACAGTAACTTAGGAA
Organism: Timema cristinae; assembly: GCA_039000515.1. NCBI lineage: Eukaryota > Metazoa > Arthropoda > Insecta > Phasmatodea > Timematidae > Timema > Timema cristinae. Next base: position 32,726 of record JBCFYV010002528.1, read on the forward strand.
TTTAGTACAAGAACGGATCCAAAACAAGAGAGAATAATTTTTGCGTGAGCGAGCGAAGGAGCGAGAGCTCTCACTTTGATCATACAATCTCTATATTATTATCTATTATGTATAGACCAATTATTTGTGTTCTGGGTGGGTGAGTGGTAGAGTTTATGAATGTATATATTGGGAGAGATAATGTGTTTGATACTGTCTATATTTGCTGGAAAATTGAGTGTTATCGTTCTTTGGTTATGGGGAGGGGTCTGGGTGGAAGGCGGGGAGGAGTCGGGGGGGGGGACGGTGAGTGATTGATTGGAGGAGGAATGATGTTGTAGCTACCAACATTGTCTTACCTTAACACTAGAGTTTTACAGCGTAGGTGGTCAGGATACTTGAGGTACTTTCAACTAAATCGTTTCAAACAGCAAACCACAAACAACAAAGAATACACTTAAGCCGTTCGTAAGCGAGTTCAGGTTTCAAAACCATTTGTGACGAGCGAGCCGCGGAAGAGTTATGCCACTGTACTGCCAACACACACACTTACACAAAGCGCAGGAGGAGCGATCACACACACACACAGAGGTGGGGAGAGGCTGGGAGGGAGGGGAAATGTCTATTGAAATTGGTTCAGCAGGTCAAAAAACTTAATTTATGTCTGAACTGCCTCAGTCAGGTCATAGAGTATCAAGCAAGTCAGGTTCTTCAAAATGTGTACACACACATCACCAATTCTTTATTACAATTTTCCAGAAAATCCAACAATGAACTAGAAAATCAATACGCTCAACAATGAAACTAATCCAAATGCATTGACCCAACTTCAGTCACAATCATCAGTGACTGTAACTACAATCTTCAGGCACTGTCAAAAAACCAAGTCATGGGCTTCTCTCCACCGCGTTGATTGACATTTTTAGAGCTTAAAGGGACTTCCAATTACTTGCAGAGCACTGTTGGGACTCTGATCTCAGAGCAAAACATCATACACTGAGCATTATTTCAACGATTGGTCTTAAAAAACGAATCAAGGTTTTTTTACACATGTTACGGGTATAAATGAGTCTACAATGAAACGACATATAACGTCAACACATCATCATATCCAGATTCAATGCCTACAAATCGAATCCTAGATTCTTTGTTCTACCAAAAATTACAGTACATCTTCCAAACCGACGACGTGTTGACCTTTCTTCTTATGACATTCACACACACACAATACGTTAGCTGATTTCCTAAATCATATGAGTCATGTAAAATCGATGTTTTGCTTGAGCTGAACATCTTTTGGACTGATGTGCGTAGGGGAGGGAAGGGGTGGTAAGGAAGGGGCCGTCAAACAAATCACCCAGTCTACAAAAAAAAATCTAGGTTGGATTGAGGGCAGGAAGTGTTTCACGAAGAGAGTATCACAGAAACTTTTTGTCATTTTGTTTCTACACACGCGCGAGCTCGAGAGCGAGTCTCGTGGAGCAACGGGAGGCCACACAAGTTTGGAAGATTGAGAGAGAGAGTGTAATTGCTACACACACACCACTACTCCTGGTATTACTTGCTAATGCGATTTTGAGCTGGGGGGTGTGTTCCGAGAGGGGAGAGGGACATATCTCGGACACCATAAAAGATACATTGTAAAATGCCATTTAAAGACAATTCCAAGGGACACTGGGGGATCAACACACACTACTACTAAGAAACATTGAGCGCGAGAGAGCGATAAAAGGCTGGCTAGCAAGACAGAAAATACATGGCAATATTGTGCATGCATGCTAAATACAACTTCTTGGGCACTGAAACCATTGCAAGATCAGAAATCTTGTTACACACATCATGTGTGAATATTATATTCCACATTAACATCCAGTTTTTAAAACCCGAGCACAACAACCAGCTTCGGTCGTATACGATGCATCAGCAAAAAACAGTTATGTGCTAGCGAGCCGAGCCGTTGAAAAAATTTTGGCGCGCGAGCGGTTTGATGGTTTGGCCACAAACTGTCAAGATGATCTCTTTTCTATTATCATACCTTCAACGCACAAATTGTGCTAACGGCAGAACATTGAAAAAATGTACCACAAAATCAAAATGAATTCGGCACACACACGTTACAAGGTTGTTGAGGGAGATAGAATCATTGCATCATCATCAGAGGGTGGTGGTAGGCTTGGCTGACGAGGAATATTATGGAACAGCATTGTCACCATACTTAGCAACACGAACGTTAGTAGATTGTCCCAGATGAACATGTAACTGTTTCCAATGGCGTCCTGAAAGGAGACGTCGATGACCTCATACAGGAGGTGTGACACTTTGAACAAAGCAGTGGACCCGTCAAAATCAAGCTGATAGCACATTTTACACGTAGGCGGATTTCATTTAAGGAAATGGTGTGCTAATGAGGAAGAGCTGTTGGCCGACCCATTCCCCCAGAAGATCAAGAGAGCAATCCGACCTTCAAGTTCGACCAAAAGAGCGTGCAAGCGCTAAGAGCATGTTGGGGGGGGTTGGGGTTCTGGGCTGAGTGGGACAAAGCGTGAGCACTTGAAGCGACTGCAGCGAGCGCTGTTAAACAATGTGAGCGCACAGAACGAGTAGTAAAGAGCGAGTCACAAAGAGCGAGTTCATCATTGTTGACGGTGACAGCGTCATATTTTTGATCCATTAAGGTTGATGAGACCAGTCATCCTGAAGGCCAAGATAATCCTCAAGAATTATGGCAGTTAAAATTAGGTTGTCTGAAAACGGTCCCTATCAGTTTGCTCTCTCAATTGGCAACAATGCCTTCTTATCGCTCACTATCTCGACACAAAATGCAAATCAGGTGGGGGGGGACAGAAGCTAGTAGGTGAATAGAGAGCAGGCGCAGGGGGGAGAGTTCCACGGTTTTTTCGATGCGAGGAAGGAGTCTGGCGTTTGCGCACATTTGAGATTTAAGAAGCACAACTATCCAAGAATTGACACACAAGCAACCTCATTTGTTCTAAGTATCGTATATTTTGCTAGGAAGAACATAAAGTTAGTTACAAAAGTTACTAAAACAAATTTTAATATATTCATACATAAAGCCATTCATCTGAAAATGTTACTTTTGAAGTTTATCAATGCCTATCAAATAACCCAAATAATATAAAAATTGTTATCAAGTTACTGCAAATAAATAGGTTTAAATTTTTCTCTACTGTTCTTAACCAAAAATCAGGTATACGTATATTCTGAACCTAACTACAGTACATTGTACCACACACATTAGTATATAGTTTGGGTTTTTTCTGGGTTTTCTGAAAAACCCTTAAAGGGATAACTTTTTCCCTTTGGGCTTAAACCATGACATTTTTATACTTTTAGAGAAATGTAATATTTTTTACCATTCTTTAAAACACAAAGTGGGCAAATTTCCAATGATGGAAAAATTTAATTTTTTAAATATACCGATATTTGAAAATAAATTCATGATCACAAAAATTTCATAAAAAATGTTTTACGCCTGAAAGGTTAAGCTTTGTTCTTGGGTTCGTTTATAATTTTAAAAAATTTATAACTATTATTTTTAAAAAAATTTTTGAATACTTTGGTGCCATTTTGTGACATTCTTTGAATATTCATGTTATAAATAATTTTCACTGTGATTGATGAGTTAGTTGTTGATCTTTTAGAAATTATATGGGCCTCCCTAATTTACAATATTCATTTTGTTATCAATGGATACTTGTTTTTTTATGTTGTAGAGAGGGCAAAAAATATAAGACAAGTTTATACGGTAAAAGAAAAAAAAGGGAAATGCCGCCTCATCTTACTGGAACTTATCATTTTTAAAAACCATATCTAAAATTTTTTTCCCTTTTCTAACACAAGATGAAATTATTTAACGTTAGAAGCAAAGATTTTGGTTTTTCACTGCCCTTCCCCCCGTTGCCTTTAGCTGATAAAGGGTTAGGCATTTCTACTTATAGGGGGCATAATGATAAAGGGCTGGGATAAAATCAATTGCGGAGAGTAGCTTTTGAGGAGTGGTAAATAAATCTCACGGGTTTTTTTTCAATCAAACTTAACAAAACTAATACTAAAATGGGGGCCTGGTTCAATTTGAGTATGATAACCTAAACTTCAACTTCAAAACCAACCAGATAGACCTACATTATAAACGATGAAATTATCTGTAATAATAGGATTGTCACTTTAAAACAAATCTATAAATATTAAAACAATAGGCCCCCTAATTACAAAAATTGTTTCTTTTTTGCCAGCCCTATCTTAGTTTTAAGTTACTTTAACCTTTTGCTTAGAGTAAGTGATAGTTTTTCTGGAGAAATAATATGGCGTCGTTAAAGTATCTACGCGTCAATTGTCATAATAATAGTATTTAAATACAGGATTACCAACAAGATATAAGGTTTATATATATAAAATATATATATATATAATAATATATATATATATATAATATATTAAAAAAGCACCTTAATCACAGATATATTCGTAAGTTTTAAAAAATAAGTCTGAAAACCGGTTTAGATTTAAAGTAATAAGACAATAATAATTAAAAATATTATTTTTTTTATATTAATAAGAGATAGTGCTGCTTTCTATTTACCTCGAATGAGTTAAAGATAAGTGCGCTCTCTAGTAAACAAAATATTAAGGCGATTTCTTCTGCTGCCATCTATCAGACAAGTGGTACCACAATTAAATGGATACAATTTAGGATTTTTGGGTATAATGCAAATATTTATAGTGATACAATTCAGACTTTTTTTTTGTGGGGCTCGTTTAAGAAAATGTCTGAATGGCACAATTCAGGATTTTGTGGACATTAGAAAATTGATACAAATCAGACTTTTTTTTGTAAGCGTGTTTAAGAAAAGTCCCGAATGGGTACCATTCAGAATGGATACAATTCAGGATTTTGTGGATATAATGCAAATAATTACAGTGGATATAAATCAGGATTTTTGTTTAAAATCGGTTTATTTGAAAACTGTCTGAATGGCTACCACTCAAATGGATACAATTCAGGATTTTTTGGTATTTTAAAAATGGATACAAATCGACTTTTTATTTGTGGTGCTTGTTTAAGAAAGTCTGAAGGCTACCATTTAGAAGGATACAAAATTTAGTCGTCTCATAACACAACGGGGCCCAAGATGCATGTAACAAAATAGAGAAGAATCGGGGTCCCAAACTCGCGGGAAAAATGAGGAGGCTTTCAGTACTACATTTTTAATACAACCACCTTGCAAAGGGAGAAATTCTCAGTCTTGAAAAATTTAAAGGGAAACATCCCCAATACTTCCCCCTAACCATTTATAAATCATTCATGTCTCTCTTTTCCCCCACAGGAAGCAACACGAAACCTCAGATCTCTCTACCCCTTCCCACCCTAGGACCAGCACCCATGAGACTTTCAGGGCTCTTTCCTCCTCCCTCCAAGGACACACCAACGATAAATTTAGTTTATCTCTTTCCACAAACAAACACCCCAGACAATCATGCTCTATTCCTTTCCCTCCACAGGATTTGCATCCACGAGACTTTCAGGTATCCTTCCGCTCGCCTCCATAGGACCAACACTCACGGGACAATCAGTCTCTCTCCACTACCCTCCACAGGACCCGCACCCACGAACTTCAGGGCTTTTATTTTCCTTCACAACCAGCACCTACGAAACATTCAGGTCTTTCTCTCCCCTGCCCCCCCCAGGACCACAAACCCCCAAACATTCAGGTATCCTCCCGATCACATCCAGGGATCACACCCACGAGACATCAAGTCCCTCTCCTCTCCCTTTACTTGACCACACCCACTAACAAACAGGGCCTCTCCACTCCCCTTCAATGGCCACCCTACGATACATTTAATCTTTTCAATCTTCCCTTAATATGACCAGCACCTAGATACATTCAGGGCCCCCTCCTCTCCCATTCACTTACCAGCACCATTATACAAATTTAAATCTCTCATTTCTCCACAGACCAGCACCCAAAGAAAAATTTATGTTTCCATTCTACACAGGGCTACACCCTGAAATAACCAAATTCCCTCCACTCTCCTCCAGAGGACTGCACCCGCGACATTCAAGTCCCTTTTCCCTCCTCCCACATGACCAAACCCAACGAAAAATTATGTGTCTTTAAAAGCTCCCTTTCACATGACTAGCACCCACAATACATTCAGGTTTCTCTCCCTACCTCTCAACATGACCACACCCACGATACTTTCACTTTTTTCTTCCCTCTTAACACATGACCACACCCACAAGACATTTAAGTTTCTCTTTCCTTCACAGGACCAGCATCCATTAGACATTCGGGATGCCTCTAATGTTTTTCCCCCCCCCCCCCCCACTTTCAAAAAAACATGTTTTTTTTTGATTCTAATATTTTTTTTTAGCTTCTCCAATTTTTATGCAAACAATTTCCCTTTTTTCATTTTGAAGTTCAACAAATTATATAATTACATTGGGGGGGGGGGGGGTCCTTCAAATATCTATAGCCCCCCCCTCCACAATCTTTTACAAAGTGACAATTGTAAGTTGTGATTGTTTTTCCAGATTCTTCCGCAAAAAGCCTTTCCATGACCCAAAGTAACAACAATAAAATCCCTCCTTAGTCTGCCTCCCTACTATAGAACATTGGAATACGTTATTATTATTTTTAAAGCTGATATATTATGGATGCAGATGTAAGGAAAACGACTATTTAATTAAAAAACTCAATTGAAAACAATTACGGTTCAACCTGACACGAAAAGGTTTACTTTTGTTATTAACCCAAGTGCATGTTTAACTTTGGGTTTTAAAACGTATTCCCAGCTTTTGAGGTAAACATTATGTTGACGAACGTATGGGGGTTTAGCTTTTGGAAAAATCACCAGAACTTGGTTTGTACCATCCATATATTGTTTACTAACTAAAACAGTATGAGGGGGGGATGGAAGGGAACGATAGTTAAGTTGATATTTTTGCAGTTTTTTACAAAAAATAAAAACCTGTTCTGACAAAAAAAAAGTTTCTTTTTTTAGAACTCTCTATACAGTTTTCAGGGGCATCGTGAAAAAAATTTTTTAACTTTTTCTTTCCTTTTTTAACATTTTTTTAAACTTCCATTTTTTTCCAAAACAAATAATCAAATCGATTGATTTTGATACGAAGCAATGTTTTAATTCATTTAGGCTGATTTTTTTTGTATAAAAACATACATTATCCGCACTATTTTTAACAACGCCACCTCAAGGTCTGGGTAGGGAAAGTAGGTTAAAACCCGTATAGGTCCCGGGGCTTAGGGGGCCAGTGCACTTGACTATAAAACTAAGGGTCCCGAGCTCGACCCCCGGCTGGTATCATTGTTATTTTTTCTCCTAAGAGGATGATGGTGATATCAAACAATCATTCATCCGAGAATGCAATATCATGTTCAATTTTTCATTTTTTGTTTAAAAGAGCATTGAATTTGACCTTGTGTATAAAATCAATGTTACTAGAAGACAACCGAGTTTGCATTTCTTAATTATATAGTAGTCCCCAATTTCACCGCGGTGAATCATAACTATACATTCTAAATAAACGTAAAACTAAAAATCCAAATTTAACAAATTTGGGGAAGAAAACTTGCATCCTCGGGTGACGAAATTTTTGAAAAAATATTGTGAGCATAGGGAACAGATGAGAAACTTTTAAATTAATAGAAAAATTTGTCATTAAATTCCTAGAAACCCTTAAAAATACTCCGAAAAGTGTAAAACCATTTTAGAAAAATTAAACTACATGTTTGACCTGAAGCAATATTTTGGGTTATTTTAAAACGTTAACATTTTCTCGTCTTTTCCCACACCCCCCCTTAAATCTGGGCCGGGGGGTGGAACATCTAAGCGCTACTCTCGCGTAGAGGGTTTTCTGATGAAAGGAAGGGGCAGTTTCGGGCCGGGGGTACTGTAAGTGTATTTCCAAATTGTTTCCCTATCCCTTCAACGAAAATTTGGATACATTTCCAAGAGAGATTCAGCCTTTTTCCATCCCAATACCATTAATGTTTTGATAAAATTTAGGGGATAGAAAAACGGGTCAAAAAAAAAAGGGGCATAAGTAAAAAGCCCCTTGAGCCCATCGCAATTATTCAAAAAATAAAAGATGAGACAAGAAAGTGGGCGTTTTATTTAGTAAGGCAGCCCTGACGTCAGCCTGTTGTTTTTTGGCGGTAGTATGCTAGGGGTATAGTGATAGTATTGTGACGTCATCCCGTTCCTGTGACGTTTTAAATAATAGACTGGCTTTACTCACAGGGTTAAACGTCTCAAATTTAATGAATTATTATTTTGTGTGAGCATTTTAACCACCTACTTGCCATGTTTTTAGGAAAACCTGTATTTTAGACATTGACTCACAGGGTTATGACATTTTCAAATTTTTAATTATTATTAACCCTCAACTACTTCCATGTTTTTTTTATTTGGATAAACTCATAAAGGAGAAAACCTTTATTTAGACATTGATGTCACATTTTCAAATTTTTTAAATTATTTTTTTTTTTGAGAACATAAACCATCGTCATTTTTTATTTGGTTTACTCTATAAAGAGAAAAACCTTTTTTTTAATGTTTATGGCTTTTACTAAAAATATATAATTTTAAATGAAGGAAAATTTTACTAAAAATTTAAAAAAAATAACTACAAGTTTTTAAACATTTAATCATAAAAAAAAGTAACAAAATTCACAATTTATTTTTGTTATCCATAAAAATACAAAGATCGTCAACAGTGCAGATATTTAAAAATAGGGATAGGATGGGGCGGGTCACAAACGATTTGGGGGCGAGCGATTGTAAATGAACATCGATACATTGGGTGTTTTAGATATTTTACAGGCGTGTGATATATTTTTCTAGATTTACGGGTTTTTTAATTCGTCCATAGACAGGTAGATCTGAATGTTTTTTTTATCACTCAACAAAATTTCCCACGCCGAAAAGTTTTTTTCACCACAATTTAAAGTCGTCCAGGCGGGACTCGAAGTTTACACACTCTGCACACACTGGGGCCAAAACGGCATTTCTTTGAAGTAATAATATCTTTTCATAATGGTTTTTGTATTCTATAACAATTATATGTGAATCGTGTTTTTTTTTTAAAAATTTAAATAAAAAAATTTTATTTTTTTTTTTTTCATTTTCTAGAAATATTTTCCTCTCATTTAAATTATATATTAGTAAAAACTTTGTCAGTGTATAATTAGGTATAAAGCTTTTTAATTTTAATCTTTATGTTGTTTAATAAATTCGTCCTCTGTTAATTTAAAATTAATTTTTAAATTTTTCACAGATGGTACACATTTTAAAATCTAGTCTATTATTTAAATTTTTTTAATTTGTATATAAATAACTAAACATTTAAAACTGTTAAAATTTCATATACACTTAAAACTTGCCGGGGACGGGAAGATTTTGTCGTTGCATTTAAAAACTAACCTCTATCCTTTTTTTAAAACTGGTTTTATTTTAACCAAGGGATTTCACACTGAATACAAACTCATTTTGAGAGTAAAATTTTCCAAACGTTTAAATTTATATTTTAGTCATAAAACATATAAATAGAGAGTATTGACTTACGCAAACAAAAAACAACACTTATTTTCATTCAAATCTGATGTGACGAACAGATGCGAACGCGTCACCATCAAACAGTTCAAATATATAAATTTAAATTTTGTAATAAATAACTAAAAAAAATTAAAACAAATTACAATTTATTTACACTTGAAAAACTTGTCCACGATAGAAATGGGCTGACGCAACAATATCTCTACCCACCTCGACGTCAGCATATTAAAGGACTAAAAAAAAATCCACCCTACGGGGCGTCCAGAACCGACGTCAGACGCAAGCCTGACCACACTTAATTATTTGAAACGCACGGGCTACGTCACACGGCTGACCAATAAAATTTTATTTGAAACGTCACGGGAACGGATACGTCACAATACTATCACAACCCACATACCTACCGCCAAAACAACGGGCTGACGTCAGGGTGCCCTTTACTCAAAAAAAAACGTCACATTTTAGTCTCATACGTCATATTTTGAAAAATTTAGCGACCCCAAGGGGCTTTTACTATGGATATTTAAGTATAAAGACTACCGTATACATATTTAAGGTTTAATTTAATAAATAACCTTAATAATGTATTTAACCAAACCTTAACACAAACGTTAGGGAAAAGTACCCACATTTTTTTGTAGGGGGAGTGGGAAAAAAATTTTTTTTAAATAACTATGTACATCCAACCGAGATTAAACCTTGATCTCCCCCCATCGGGATTTAGTTACGCGATAGTAGCGCGTTAGACCATGCGCCCTCAAAGTGGGGCACAGGGGTTATTTATTAACGGCCTAATATAATATGGGTTAAGATAGTTTGTTTTTTTTTTGAGTGCAGCTGAAAAGCAAAAAAAAGATAAAAAGCGTGTGATCAATTATAACAGAAAACCATTGCCATGCACCAGGCCGAGACTTATAAACCCCAATCTCCCCTCACCGGGAAATCCATATATTGCGTAACTGACCCTAAGATCACTAGTGTTGTCTTAAATTTTTGATCTATAACAAACAATTGTACTTATAGCAATGCAGTAGTACTTCCTGGGCTAACGAATACCATGATTGAAATGTTTATTTAAAACCCAACAGCTAATTTAAGTGCTGTATCACATGACAATCAACCTGTGAAAACGGGTAAAGATAGTAGATTTAAACGAACACTATTGCAAAGTGGAATGTGGGTAATTTTTGAATAAACATTAAGGAGATAAAAACATATTTTTAACAAGAACTTTGTCACTTTGTGTACCAAAATCACCCCGGGGAAAAAGCGATAATCATTCAAATATGAATGCATGGCAAACATTTCTGACATATCGTAGGTGTTTTCTCTTACCTTTTACCTTTCCACACCTTTCGCGCGCGCAAACCACCCATACACAAATCAGATGAGTTGGGGCCCGTTTTAGAACGCTCAAGTCCACACCTTTTCCATCAGTACGTGCTCCTACTAAGCCCAAAGGGGCCGAATCTCTCCCAAATGGCCAATAAACTTTTATTGGTGAAAAGGGGGCCTTTTCAAAGTGATGAGTTAATGGTCAACGGCTTAATGTTGTGTTTCTTCTAGGTTTAAATTTGTTTATTGTCGTGTTTAGAAAGTTTTAATGAATAAAAATTATTTTTTAAATGTGTTATGGATAGGCAATCAAAACTTGTAACTAACTTTAAAGCACGAATACTCTACCCAAACCCAAACAAAGATTTTCTATCTATCAAAAAACCAAATTTTTTAAGTTAAATTATATTTTTTTGGGAGAGTTTTTTAAAAAATAAACCATCTATCTGAAGCTTATGGAAGAAATTATGGGAGGTTTTTTAACACCTTTTTTTTTACTACCCGTTCTGATTATACCTGGGAATTTATTGATAAATTAAAACTTTGGGGCATTACAGCTGTATCAACGCCACACAGCACAGAAGCCACTCACTATCTGATTGAGAATGTGCTTCCCCAACCCCACCCCTTTCACCAAAACCCCTTATGATCACACCACGCTCTCCCCCCCCCCCCAAACCTCTTTTCCCTCCACTCCCACCCCCGCAGGCGTTGAAGTATAATTTGCAGGAAATTAAGCTCGGTGCACGGTGCACTGATACAAGAACCACTCACTAGTCTCATATTGCTTATGCAAATAGCACACCCCTTTCCCCCGTTTACAATCCCTTCACCTCCCTTTTCCCTGCCCTTTACCGTAGTGAACAACTTTAGAGGAATGATTAATTTGCACGTTGTGAATCGGGGGGGGGGAGGGATTTAATACAGTTTCACAATCAAAACTGCAGCAAGTTATTTAGAGTTCAAAAAGAAGGGGGAAGAAGGTATGTTTTAGGGGAATGCCCCCACATTAGTCTAGTCAATTTTTCTGGTACAGAGAAAACGGTGCTTGAATCCCACCTGGTGTTCTGAGTATGTTTATTTTTAAACCCAAAATCCCCCTCTCCATACACGAAACTGCGTGTCACCTTCTTTATAATCTCCCCTTTTAATTTGTATTACTTAAGTGTAATAAATGGGGACACACGAATGGAAGAAATATTGTGCAAAAATAATTGCAAGACAAAATATTACCAAATAATACATTCATAATTTAAAGGGATACAAATTATTTAAATGTTTAAAATTAATCAATTATATCTAATAAACAAGGGGTTTGGTTGAGTTTTTTTAGATTTGGAGAAAATTAAAAATATGCCACCTTTATTTAAAAAAAAAGGAGGAATGAAATGATAAACCTTTTTGAAAAAAATAAACCCCTCATCAAAACTGCCGGACTCGATCCTCAACCCCCCCGTCAGCATCAAAGAAAAAAGGGAGCTTGATTTTTTAGTCCCGGGGTCCACTGATAAAGAGATTACTCAAAAAGGTACTCAAACAAGTGAAAAAAAACTTGGGGTGGGGGGAAAAAACTACAGTGCTGTATTATATATAGGGGGGAATTCCATGTAGGTATCCATTAAAATTACGATCTCCCTTTTGGGGACCACGTTACCACTGATTCATTTTGAAATATTTTTTGGGGCACATCATAAATAGCATGTTTGGGGGTTTGAAAAAATATTAAAAAAGGGGGAAGGGGTCCCCATTTTTCCGTCCTTTTACTTACCCCCCTTAAAACTGTTTCCCCGGGGGCCTGGCGCATTTTTAAATTAAGCCAAAAAAGTTTCCAAAACGGGGGCTTTTTGGGGACGTGGTATTTCATACCCTTTAACAAATTTTAAACGGGGACGGTAAACATCCATCGCAGCCTTAAAATTCCCCTAACTGAAAAAGGGGAAACCACTTTTACTGATATAATTTTTTTTCCCACCGGGGGAATTGAGCCCGGGTGACCCTTAGTTCAGTAAATCCCAACCCGACTGAGCTAAGGTGTCGAATTATAAATAAAATTTTTTTTAACACTGCCCTTTTTAACCATTGGGTTGTACGCCCATTTACAATTAAAAGCAAATGTTTTTGGGATTTGGAAGGTTAAATTTATAGATGGGGGCACCCCCATATGGGGAAGGAAGAGTGTAAAACCCTTTAAAAAAAACCCCCCCTCAGGGAAGCGATGGATTCCCAATCCCACCGTCCTAGGGGGATACTTTGTGAGAGTAGCACCTTTGACGATTGGGCCCCTGGAGGGATTCATTTTTCCCTCCCACAAACAAAATACATTTTTCTGAAAATATGTGTCGTCTTCCTCATATAAGAACGCTTATCCACAATGATTTCAGATTATTCTTTTTACCCCCCCCGGGGTACAACCTTTTAAAAAAATTGAGAAGAAATAAAAAGGGGAAAACAAGGGGAAAAGGGTTTTGGGGGGCTTGACAAAAAAAACCCTTTTTCATTTCCTTTAAAAATCCCCCTTCAAAACTATTTTAAATTTCATCTTTAATTATATTTTTCCCCCCCTTTTTTTTTTTTTTTCCTTTTAAAACCCCTTTTTTTCACAATTCTTTGCGCCTTTGGGACCCTTCCTTCCCCCCTCCTCCTCTCCCCCCCCCCCAAAAAACACTGTTCATTCTACACCAATTACACCCCCATTAATGCCCAAAACACTGCACCATCGACTCTACTCCAAAATTCACAAATAAATTAAACGTGGTTCGCATGTTTTGGAGGGGTGCCATTACATTTGTTTTCAAAATTTGAATTAAAAAAAAATAAAAAAAAAAAAAAACCTTTTTTGGTTTTTTATAGTTTTAACTTTTTTAAAAGAGCCCCTACTTGAGGGTTCTAGCACTGCATTTTTCCCCCAAAAAGAACAAAACTCGAAGCATAAAAACCACAAAACCCCAAAACACCAACATTTTCTCTTGGAAGAAAATTAATTTTTTATTTTTGTTTTAAATACAAAAAAAATTAAAAAAATTTGGTTTTAAACCTTTAGAAATAGCAGAAAATATTTCTCCTTTTTTTTTTTTTTTTTGGGGAACATTATATTTTTAAGAAAAAACCGCTTCTTAAATAACGCTTTTTTCCCTCCCTGGCCCTTTTGAACTTTCTTTAAAATTTTGTTTGGAAAAGTATCGATAAAAAAATTTCAAAATTTTTTATTTAAAACACAGAGGATAGGTTAATTAATTATTTATACTTTGTAAATTAGTGTTTTTTGCCTTCCACCAAAATTCTACCAAGGGGATTTATTTTTAGCAACCAGTTGGGCTTACCCCTTTAAAGGGGGTAGAAAAAGGGAAGGTTTTTAATTTAAGGAAATGTACAACACTTGTTTTAAAAAAATTGGGGGAAACCACTTTTGGAAAACCCGCCCAAGATTCGATTTCCCCTACACGGAATCGGGCCATCATTAAGGGCCCCCAATGGGGGGGGGCAGACAGACCCAAAATGAAAAGGAGCCCCACGCTTTTTTTTATTTGAGGGAAAAAAAAAATTAGGGGAAAAAATATTTTTTTTTGTCCTTTTTGGGTGACAAGCAAATATTAAAAAAGAGTGTAAGAGAAATAAAAAAAAATGGGGTATTTTGAATTATTGAACGGTAAGTGACTCTCTTTTTACCCCCCGATTTGCATTTGCTCCCCTTTTTGGGGGTTTCCACAAATTTTTTGAACGCAAACCTTTTTAAAATTTAATTTTGGCACTTTTTTTTTTCTACCTTTCATAAAAATTTCGGAAGAAAACGAACCAGGGGTTTGGGGGGGAAAAACCAAACCCCCTTTTATAATAAAAACAAAAAGACACTTTACATTAATTATTAAAAACTTATTTTTTGGGCGGGGGTTCCCCAAATTAATATCTTGTGGACCCTCAAAACGAGGGAACAGACATTCAGGGACCTTGTTTTTATATTATAAAAACAGTCCTGATTGATTGACTGACTGACTGACTGCGACTGACTGTTCCCCATCATCCCGGGGAGCGAAAACTATAAGGGGCACAAGCATAAAATTGGGACTGTATATTCTTTTTGTTATGTGGCACCAAATAGAAAGGTTTTAAAGAAAATTCCACCCCAAAAGGGGTCAAAAAGGGATGAAATATGTTGATAAATTTGAAAGTCCACTTTGAAATTAAAACATAAAAAAATTTTTTGTTTTGGTTTATTAAAACGTAAAACAAAAAAAAACGTTTTCGGAATTTTAAATTTTTTTTAAATAAGGGATGAAAAAGGGGTGAAAGTTTTTTATGGACGACACCGTTCATCTCGCCGGGGGGCAAATTTTCAAGGCACAACATAAAATTGGGGACTGTATTTCATTTTTTATGTAGGAACCCACTAAAAAGGTTTTAAAAAAATTCCCCCCAAAGGGCCCCAAAATAGGGATAAAAAATATGTATGTAATATGTAAAAAGTCCGTCTTTTTGAAAGTTAAAAACAAAATTTTGTATTTGGGGGTTTTTGACGTAAAAAAAAAAATACTTTTTCGGAATTTTAAATTTTTTTTAAAAAAGGGATAAAAAGGGGGTAAAGTTTCTATCGGATTGCTTAAATTTTGATCTGAGGTCAAGTTATGGCACAACTAACGAAAAAATTTTAAATTAATCTGAATCAATGTATTTTTCGTATTTTTATAAATTTTAACTTCCACGCAAAACAAAGCCCGGCAACCGCTATCTAGTATTTTTTAAAAAAGATTAAAAATATTTTAATCATCTTTATATTATAAAAAATGAAAATTAGCAAATAATTTAATGAAAAAAAAATTACAATATAAAAAAAATAAAATAAATGAATTTTTTATAAAAATTAATACATTTTTAAACATAGATTTTTTTTTAAAAGAAAGTTAAAATAACAAGAAAAAAACAAAAGTTTTATATTTTTATTTTTTTTAATCACTGATAATTTTTTGTCGGAAATGAACTGCTTGGTGAATTTAAAATAAATTTTTAAGACTTTAAAATTTTTTGGGGGCCCCCTATCCTTAAACTCATTAACCCAAGGGGGATTTTATTTAAAAATTTTTTTTATCCAAAAACCCCCAAAATTTTTGTTGCACAAATGGGGTTTTGGGGAAAAGCAACAATTTTAACTGCTTTTTTTTAAAGTTCTTTTGGCGGCTAGGGGGGAAAAAATATAAAAATATTTCCAAATGCTATTTTCCAAAGAAAAGTCAAAAAGCGGGGGCCAACCCACCCAAATTTTTTGGCCTCACTTTCTGCCAGTATTTTTTGGGAAGGCATACAAATTTTTTTTAGTACATACAAACGTTTCCCCCCTTTTTTACAAACAAATTTTGACTACAAAAAAATAAAGGTGGTTTTAAAGGTTTCCTGGATATCTCGGGCCCCCCCGGGCAAGCCCGGGACCCCCGGGGGGCCCCAGCCCCATTTTAGAATCTCTTTTTGGGGTTTTTCCTGAAACCTTAACGTTTTTTTAAAATTTTATATATATGGGGGGTTTTTGGTTTTTTGGTTTTTAAGGCAGATAACTGGGGTAAGAAAACTAATTTTGCCCAGGGCCCTACGTTTTTTTAAGAGCGGCCCTCCAGAATTCTTTCATTGGAGGGGGTTTAAAATAAAAACCAAAATTTTCCCACTAAGGGGTTATAGTTTGTATAAGCCTTAACAATTGTTAATTTAAAAATTTTTTGATTTTGATAATATAATTTTTTATTTTCCCCAAAAGGCTGAATCCAAGACGAGAAAAGGGGCCAACAATAGTGTTGGGGGAAACCCGGGGGGCGTCGCGGACGTTAAACAGCCACTTGTGAACCGCGAGATTTTAAGGAATTGGGGTACTTTCCCCGTTAAAACAATATTAAAAGGGGAAAAAGGGAATATTAAGTATATAATTACAAAAAATAAAACAACACATATACAAAATTTAAACTACAAAAAAAAAAGTCACAAAAAAAATAAAAAAATTTTTTAATTAAATCCGAAACCCCTTTTTTTAGCTAAAAAGACAAAAAAAAAGTAATTTAATTAAATAGAAAATTTAAAATGACTAAAAAAATTTTTTTAAATTTTAAAAAGGTTAAAAATCAACAAAAAAGCCTCCCAGAGGGGCAAGGGGCCCACAGTTAAAAACCCCCCAAAGATTCACATAAACAAAAAAAAAAAATACTAAATATCTTTTTTCCGTGGGCCGTGCGGGGGGGAAAGGCGGCCCACATTTAAAACCCCCAACGGGTTTTCAATATAAACAGCATCCAACAGGCATCTTCCCCAACCCCCTCAATTATCAAACTATTTTCCCCCCCATCAAAAAACCCCCCGAAATATGTAAAGGTTTTCATCCGGGAAAGACAGGGGATACCCCCCTTTTTACGCCACGGCCCAGGACTCAGCGGGACTTGCGGAAGCGAAAAATATAATTTTAAACTAAACTAAGGCAATAGACTTAAAAAATAAGTCCCCCAAAATTCCTCAAAAAAAATTTTTTCCTTAACCCCAAAAATCTAATTTTTCCCCAAAACCCCCAAATAACTATTATTTAAAAAAAATTCTAGCAACCCCCCTGCCAAAAAAAAGGGTAGGTTAGCCCCATTCCTCCTTTCATTATACCGTCCACGTTACTTCCCCTGTCACGCCCCCCGTCGGAAAACAACCCACCGCCCCGAGATTTGGTTATTTGAAGTGCGATGCCGTCTCTTAACATCGGCGATAAAATCAATCGTTCCAAGAAAATCCCTTGAGTTAAAGGTGAAGCAAGCAAACCGGGAGGAAAAGTGAAGGGGGGGGGTGACACCCACAAAGTTCGGAAGGTCAGCTCCGCCTAGTGGACGGCTAAAAGCCCCTTCACCCCTTTCCGAAACTCTTCCGGGGCGAGTGCAAATTATTGAGTGCCGGGTCCCGCCAAAATTCCCAGGCTTTTTCATCCAGGGGCCAGGATCTTCCATAAGAAAACAACGATTT
This sequence comes from Timema cristinae, assembly GCA_039000515.1. Classification (NCBI taxonomy): domain Eukaryota; kingdom Metazoa; phylum Arthropoda; class Insecta; order Phasmatodea; family Timematidae; genus Timema; species Timema cristinae. Next base: position 50,606 of record JBCFYV010002528.1, read on the forward strand.
GGGGATGTAACAAGATTGTTATGTATTAAAAGGACTAGAAAAAAGAAATACGTATTTTTATTCCCCATTTAAAACTCTTCAACCTTTTTTAAAAAATCCCAAAAGGGTCGGACGGTTTACCCCCTTAAAACTCCGGCCCTTATTTTTTCCCCCAATGAAATATTATATTCTCTTTTAAAATTTTAAACAAAGATTAAAATAAAGTTTTTTTAAAAACAAAACCTATTATAAAGCAACAGACTGCACATTAAAAATTTAAATAACTTTCTTAAACGCAACAAACAAAAGGGGATGCAATTCATATTTTTAAAGTTTTAAAAAATTTTAATTATTATATAAAATGTTGGATTTTTTGGACGTAACTGGGCTGTGAATCAGAAGTAAAACGCACTTAAAAAAGGGGGTAACAGGGGAAAAATAGGGCTTTTTAAAAACCCACAAACTTGGAAAACCTTATCCGGGAAAAACGAACATAAACGCTTTCATAAGGATTTTTTTTGGGTTAAATTTAGGTATAATACCAAACCTCATTACTTCCCACAAAATTTTATACCTGATAACTTTTTTTAAAAAAATCTGAATGTCATTTATTTTTAAGAAAAAAAGGGTCACACAAAATGGGGTTGTCACAAAATTTTACTTTTCCCAAAAGAAAAAAATGTAATCCCAAAAAAACTTTTTGCCATAAAAATAAAAAAAGCTCCATTCCCTCAATCTCAAGCACATCACAACTGAGTCCAAATTTTTTTTGGAATTAATGCTTTCTTTTCCCTATCTATATTTAAACTGAATTTTACAAAAAAACCGCGCACCCGAGGTTTTCTCATTATATCGATTAATTTTTTTAAATTCAAAGGCCTTGATTGCTGCGGAGAGAATGCGATCCCCCAATTGGAAGGAGAAAAAAGGGTTTTGGGTTGGCCGGCGGCTGACTCCTTATATGTGAACCCCCCCTTAGACCCACAAGGGGCCCCACTCATTTTGGACCAAGTGGGGGAAAATGAACGTCAAACAAAGGGGTACTCATACAAAGTTTTTTCTAACTAAAAAATTTTTTTTTTCCCCCCCCTCTTTTTTCTTGGGCCAAAAGGCCCCACAACAATACCCGGGGTCCTTTGCGTGGAAAAAACGCACAACAACTGGTAAGTTGCTTCAAATCAAAACCCAAATCTCGGGTGGGGCCGAATCCAACCTTCTTAATAAAACCAAGAATTTTTAGCCCCGCTTCAAAACCCAATTCAGGTTTTTAAATAATCCCCTCTCATTCAGGTTGATTACGGAAACTGGGGGTTTTAATCAATCTAAATCAATTCTACCGCTCTCATTTCAACTCATCAGCGAAATTATTAAATTTTTAGAAAACGAAAGGGAGATCAAGTAAAACGACGACACCCCAACAAAAAATTGGGAATGTGTAGGACCCTCACATCCGCTTTTTTACTCAAACCACGGTCACTTAAACGGTTTTTAATTAACTGAATTCATGGGCTATATACATGGGAAATTTAATTATTAAATTTTCACAGTATAAAATTTTACCAAACAAAAACATAAGGAAAATGAAAAAGAGGACTTATTTTTTTTGGGGGTCAACTCCCAAAAAACCCAAAAGCTACCCCCAAAAAAAAAATTTGGGGATTCCCTTAAATAAACAAACCTCTTTTAACTCTATTCTTGAACCCCTTATTCTCCTTCCTTTATGTCCTTCTACAAAAAAAGGACAAACCACCCAAAGGGATTTCTTATTAAGTCTTTTTCCCCTTTTTTCTTTGGAAAAGCCTTGAAAAGGGGGGAATAAATTTTATAAAAATTTTTTAACACACTGAATGGGCGGGAGTTAAGGTTTGTAACGGAAAAAAAAAAACAACTCAAATTTTTTTTTTGGGGAAATTTAAATTTAAAAACACAGAAAAGTTACCTTTTAAGACTAATCAAACAATCCTAAAACATTTTTTTTTGGGCAAAATTTTAACTCAAGGAAAACCAATAGGGTACAAACAAAAAAAAATAATAATTAAAATTCTTCCCCTTTTTTTAAAACAATTAATATAGCATTTTTGAAAAAACAATAGCAAATACCAAAATTTTTAAACTAAATATGAGGTCAATAGTCCAACCAAGGGCCAAGAAAAATTTAAAAATTTCAAGAATTTTCTACTGACCCCTTTTTTGGTCCAAATTTTCTCTGGGGTGCTTTCTTGGGGAAAAAGGAAAAATTAAAATTGTTTTTCTTCAATTTCCCTTTTTAAGGGTAACAGTGCGTGGAACCAAGGACAAACCACTATCGCCCCCTTTTTCTAAAAGTTTCTTTCACAACGATAGGAAGCCCCAAAATAACCTTGGGGAATCGTAAAACTGTGTACAACGCAAGTTTTGGGTCATAACGCAGGAGCTCCTTATGAGGATTTTGTAAACTTGGGGGGAAAATTTTTGAAATTTGTCGATGAACCGAAGAACTAAAAATTTTGGAGAGCATGACAATATAAAATGCAATCATCCACAATAAGAAGGGGGAAAGCAAATTTCCCCAAAAAAACCATCCCAAATTTACAAAACCCGGGGGGGGGGTGGACCGCAAAAAGTTGAAGTTTTTTTAGAGACATCTAATTTAACGCTTCTATTTTCAATCTGAAAAAACTAGAAGAACTTACTCCAACCAGATATTAATTCCAAAATAAAATTAAAAAAAAGTGTAAATATGAACTTGCATGAAAATATAATAAATAAAAAGCTAAGTAAAACCCCATTATATTTTATTCAAGAAAAAGGGGTTTGAAGTTTTTTTAGCCCAATAAAAAAATTTCTAATTCGAATTTTTGGAAATTTGAATTTTCTATGGGGCCCTTAGCTTTTAATTGACCAGATCACTGACTACTTTAACAAATACATTTTTTTTTTATTATTATTATTTTATTTTATTATTTATTTTATTAGCACCGCGCTTTCTCCCGTGGGTTTACCACTTACGCTAATTTTGAATGGTAGGGTGATTTGAAAAAAAAAATTTTGGGGATACCTAACGGAATCCGAACCCGGTGGGCACCTGGCCCCCCCCACATTCACAATTTTTATTAAACACGCCCCCTTTAAGGGAAGGGGAAGGGGTTTTGGAATCAGATAAACTGTGCCCCGGGACCCTTTTCAAATACATTTTCCCAATATTTGGGGCCGTCTTTTAAAAAAAAACAATATTTTAAAAATTTAATTATTTTTTTCATATTTTTTTTTTTTTAAAAAACTTTTCTCCAAAAAACAATTTTTGTGCTTTTTTTTATGATAAAAAATTCGCAAAATTAAGTGAAGTATTCCGAAAGCATTTATCCATATTACTCAACTTTTAAAAAAACGCGGGGGTTCTAACCTAACCTACTAAAAGGGGGAAAAGTCAATCGCACAAAACCCCAAAAAAATTTTCCCAAAAGACAAAAAGGACAAAGAAGTAAAGCCCCAAAATTTCCCAAAAATCATAAGATTATGGGATAGTTTTTTTTCTGTACCCCTTAACATTTAAATGAATTTAAAAAAAAACTGCCCAAAAACCAGCCATGAAAATTTATATTCACATCGTTTTCCTTTTTTTTTCTTATTTAAAAACAACAAATTTTTTATATTTACCGGATTTTTTAAATTTTCCCCCAAAGCAATTGGGTGAAAGATAAACATTAATAGCATTAAAAAAAATTTTCTAGGGGTTTAAAAAATACCTAATTCCCTTTGAAAAAATTTCAGAAAAAAATTAACCAACACAACCTAAAAAACCTAGCTTTGCCTAACCTAATTCCCCCCAGCCTAGTCATTCTAAATTGACGTGACTTTTTAACATTTACAAGGCTTAAGAAATTTAAAAAAACCCCCCCCGGGGTTTTTAAAATTTTTCAACGGACGTGAAATTTTAAACAGAAATTTCTTACATTCCTCCCAAATAAAATGGTTTTTTTTATTTAAAACCAGAAATTTTAAAAAAACCCCAAAACCCACTCAAAAACATTAAAAAACATATACAGAAAATTATACTTTGGGGGAAAAGTGTTAAAAACCCAAAACAACATGACACACACCCAAAAACACACACACATATATATATAATATATAATTTATATGCAAAAGGGGGAAGTAAGAACTTATTTTTGGCTATTTTTGTTGTTTAAATTAAGCTAGTTAAAACTAGGTTAGGTTGGTAAGTGAAAAAAACCATAAAAAAAAAACCGTTTTGAATGCATCCACTGAAAAAGATCCAATTTTTGAAAAATTTTTAAAATATTTTTTTAAAAAAAAAAAAATTTTAAATTAAACGGCTTATTTTTAAAACCAAATTTAAAACCCCTTTAAACCAAAATTTTTCTCCCCATGTCGAATTACCGGGATAGTGTAAATAAAAACCCTCCACCCCCACCTTTTCAATGCGAAATACCCCGGGCAAGCCGACACATAAAAAATGTACACACACAAAAAAAATGTAATCATGTGTTTTGCCCAAACGCACGACACAAAAAAATATATCTCACTGGGGGTATGTGAAAAAAGAAAAAAATTTTCCAAATCAGGGTTCCAACCCCAAATATTTTTAAAACCCTGTTTTTTAAGGGTTTTTCCCCAAGCCAAATTCCAACCCCCTTTTTTTTAAAATATATAACTTTTTGAATTTGTCCCTATGATATTTTTGGATAAAAAGCTAAGGAAGGGCCTTTTGGGAAATGCGACTCAAGTTAGTTTTTCCCGTGAAAACAAAAAGGCCATTGGAATATTAAAAAAATCTCTTACCCCCACAAACTCTAAAAAAGTTGAGGCAATTCAAAAGCTATAAACCCCCAAATTTTGGGGTAAAGAATTCTTAGAGGGTAAAAAAGGGAAAACATTTAATTGATCATAAAAATTAGATAATATCCCAAACGGAACAACTGTGCAAAAGGGGGCTAACGTGAGTATTAATTAAAAAAAAGTTATTTTACTATTAAAATAAAACTGGGTAATTTTTTTAAGGGGAAATGTAAATTTCCAAAAAATTTTTTAAAATCCCTTGATTTTTCACTCCCCCGCAAAATCCTGATTTTAAAAACTTTTTCCAGGGTTTTTTTTAAATCGCTGGAACCCCCACATGACAGTTTTTTCCCCCAAAAAAAGGCCGCAATTCGTTACCAAAACCAAAAAAAAAAAGAAAAATTTATTGAAAAAAATAAATTTAAATTACGCCCCCTTAATTATTTTTTCCAAAAATATTACGAGTGTTCCATAACAGGCTGAAGGAGTGTCCCTTAAACGTCACAAGTTTTAAAACAAAAAGGTCGTTAAAAAAATTTAAATAGATAAAGTACAGGAAGCAAACATTGCAAGTTTTTTAAAAAGTTTTTAAAAAAAAATTTTGTTATGAAAAATTTTTTTTTTGAAATCCCTTCAAAAAAAAAGATCACTTAAAAATTATAATTTTTTTGAAAGATTTTTTTTTTAAAATTAAAACGCATTTAAGGAAAAAAATGTCGGGATTAAGTATATATAATTTTCTTTTTGGCTTTCCTTTTAGGGGGAACGGGATTGCACAGTGTGTGGGTGTATTTTAACAGTTAAAAAAGGATCAGATGTAAAACAATGGGGCCCTTTCTTTTAATCAACTATCCCAGAAACCTCTTCAGGGTTCAAAAGGTCTATGGCATCACTCCCTGTTAACTTGGCCGCTTTTAATGGGGAATCGGGGCTCAAATTCCCCCGGCAGTCTACTAAGTTGTTTCTTCGAAATTGTTTCCCCTTCCTTCCCCACAAATTTTTGGGTTGATTACCCCTAAAATGCTTCCCCTTTCCCCCCACCCATTTGATAATTCAAAATTTTGGGGTAACCTGAAACCGGGGTTCAAACCCCAAAGGTTTTTAAAAAAACTATCCAAAAAATGAAAATTTCATTTAAAAAAAATCAAATTTTCCCTACTGAATTCGGGGTCATTACTGCCCATGCAAAGAAAGGGAAAGTGAATACACTTTTTTCATTCAGATTCGTTTGGTTTCAAGAGGAACTTCTTGGAACTTTTTTTAAAAATTGAAGGATGGGGGTTAATTTTTTTTTTGGACTTTAAAAATAATATTTTAAATTTTTGAAAAAAAAAACGCTTTTAGTTAAAAAAATTAAAAATTAACTTCCTAGGTAATTATAAAATATTTTAAGGAACTAAGAAAAGAATGAAGCAGTAAAAAAAAACATTTTTTTTTAATTCTATTAAAAAAAACTTTTGGGGCCCAAATCAAGCCTAAAAAAATATTTTACTCAATTTAAAAATGGGAGTATGGATAAGGTTTTTCCCTTTCTTTGAACCCTACAATTTAAAACTTATTTTTGATTAAAACCTTATTTTAAAAATTAGTGCAAGAACCCAGTCAAAAAATCTGTCATTGAGCCCCATTAATTTAACTGTCTTTGACATTGAAGAAGGAAAAATTTGGGGAAAAAATTTTATTAATTTTTTTTTGGGGTAGCTCCCGTTTTGAAACCCCTTTCCCGGGGAAAAAAATTGTAGATTAACCTGACTATAATTGAACAGGTTTTTTTTTTTAAAATTTTTTTTTTCCAAAAAAATTTAAAAACAAGGCCTTTTGGGGCTCGAAAAAAATCAAAGGGGAAAATTCGAAACCTTTTTCCTTCACCAAAAATTTTTGTGTTAACAAAAAAAAAACCCCAAAAATCTCATTTTTCGCTTATTTTTTAAAGACACTAAACCCCAAAAACTTTTTTTATTTTATAACCATATTAGCTCAAAAAGGGTTTTTTCCCTATTAAATCCAAAAAAAAACATTTTTTAAAAGTTTTAATTTTTATAAATCATCTTACAAATTTTTTGGGGCAGAAAAATTTTTTTACTGAAAAACCATTAAAACCTTAAAAATTTTGGGGAACCTAAGGGAAAATTTAAGGTTTTGTGTATTAGAAAATCACGACTCAACCCCAAAATAAATTTATTTTCTGGTTGTTTTTAAACCCATGCTACGAACTTTTAAATAAAACTTAGAAGGGAAAAGAAAGAGGGTTTTTAGCTGGTTTTTTTACTTTTTTCCTCCAAAATATCTCTTGAAAGCAGTCCATTTTGGAACCCGGGAACTCAAAACCCAGGAACAGTGTTTCCCCTTTTCACAGCCTGAAGCCCGGTAACAAAAAAGTCTTCCCCCTTCTTTTTTTAAAAAAAAAAAAAAAAAAATGTGCTATGAAGTACAAAAAGGGTAAAGGGGGAGTGGGGACTAAAACAATAGACAAGGAAAAAACGTGCCCTTGGGGGGGGTTAAAAAGGGGGGGGTTTTTAAAAAAGGGGAAGGGGGGTGGTCGAAAAATTTTCAAGGGGGGGGAAGTGCTCATTTTATGAAGACTAAAGGAGATGAAAAATTGGGAAAAAAGCAAAAAATTTAGGAAGGGGGGTTAGGAGGGGAAGTGCATGTTTTTTTAAAATTTTTTAAAAATTTTCTGACATAAAAAGGGGGGGGAGGGTTTTTGTTTAAAATACTATAATTTTTTGGAGCGGATTTTTTCATGAGTGGTTTTAAAAATTTTCAAAAAAAATTTTTGAAAATAGTTTCAACGTATAAAAAAAATTGGGGATGTTCACTAATAAACGATTTTTTTGGCCTTTATTTTAACCCCCAATGTTAAAATTTAATCAATTTAAAAAAATTTTAAAAAAATTTCTAGTGGATCGTTGGGAGCATGGTGCAGATTATTGCACAAAAGCATTTTAAACATTTTTTATTGGGAAAGGTTTTTAAATTAAAAAACCCTCCTTTTTCCATCAAAGGCAAAACTTTAATATAATTTTGGTTTCTGTTTAATTTAATTAAAAAAAAAACATTTTTTCCTTTAAAACCCAAAAACGAGAACTTTTTAAAATACCCTTCCAAAACTCTATCATTGTTTTTACAAACCACTTAAGTAAAAATTTAACTTTTATTTGCCGGGCAGTTTAAAAAATTGCCCACAATGTTAATTGTTTCTATAAACACACAAAGCAAAGACTGACTCACAAAAACATGTATCAGATTGGCTTAACCTTGGGGCCACCGATGTAGTTTTGTGTTTTGTGATCGTTTACTGAGGGTCGCTTTAAATATAATGGGGGGGTTCTTACCCAAAAAAAAAAAAATATATTTTAAAAGGGAAAAAATTCTTTATTTATTCTTCTCTCCCCCCCCCCTACCTTGGGGGATGCCCGATACCCGCTTTTAAAAGGGAATTACCCCTCCACGCTATTGCTCCGAACGTGATTGAAAGACTCTCCCCTTCATTCCCACCTAATTTGGTTCCAAAAAGGGGCCTAATTTTTAAATTTAACCCTTTTTCAAAAATAGTACAAAACATTTTCAATATCTTCGGCGAACTATAAAAAACTTGTTTTTTTTCGTCTAAATACTACCAAAGAAAAACTAAAACCCCGGACGCAGGCTTCCGACTCAACCGTGACTAACCTCCCGCTAGCCCCCCCCCCAAATACAAGGACATTTTCGATTTTTAACGCGGTTATCTTTGGGGCCCCAGGAAGGGGAGTCCGTTTAAAATTTTAAACACTGAATTTTATCCTTCTCGGCTCAAATTTTTTTCATTGCGTATTGAGTAATTTTTTACCTTAGTCAAATGTTTTTAAAATTAATATTATAACCGTCTTTTTCGACCCCTTTTTTGTACATGTATAAGTTTAAGATTTAATTAATAAGTATTATTAATTTTTCCATATTGCTATTTCCCCGCAACAGGGATTTGTTTTTTTTTCCCTTAAAACAAAGCAAATTTTTTTTTGGGATTTTTGAATTTTGTAAGAATAGTTTTTCCTTTGGCATAGCGCCGTAAAAGTTTGGTTAACTTTTAGGATATAAAAATATAATATAAAATATAAAAAAATAAAATATATATATATATATATATATATAAATAAAATTTAAAAAAAAAAAACATACCCAGGGTTCTTTGGTTTTTCTCAGCTCACAAAAAGGAAAACCCCCCAAATCAAAATTTTTGGGACAACCAAATTTTACTGTCAGAAAAAAAGCCAAACACAGTTTTTTTTTGTCATATGGTTCGGGGGGAGGATACATAATTTGGCAGGAGTTTTTTAAAGCCCACTTAAAACTGTCAGTCAGCACCAAAAGAACCGTGGCCCCGCCCCAAAAAAATAACAGATACCCCCGCCCCTGGGGTTAAAAAATTTCACCCTTTTTTGAGTTTTTCCCTTCAACTTGGGGGTCGTTTTGGGGCGCCCCCCCTGACTACAGCGCAATCAATAGCTTTTTTTTAAAAAGACCCATTTAAATAAAAGTACTGAAGGGAAAACAAAATAGACCCGTGGGCTGGGGGTCCCCCGAGAAAGCTTAGGTACGCCCCCTCCGCTCTAACCCCCCACCCCCCCTCGCATAATACCCTAATCCTCCACACAAATAAGTTAATTTTTACTGTACATTACAAAAAACTTGAAACCCAAAAAAACCCCCTTTTTTTTAAAACCCCAAGGGCAGGCGTCAACTGCAATTATTTTTTAAGGGTGCGGGGGGGATAGCTACTAAAACACAGTAAAAGTAGGGGTTTGCGACCGAAATTTTAGATAACCAATTATGATACATTTTTATTTTTTTTTTTATGACGTGTGGACACTTTTCAAAATTTGATTTTAAAATTAAAAAAATTAAATTTTTTTTATAAAAATTTTTTTAAAATTAACTTAAAAAACACTTTTTTGAAAATATTTATTTAAAAAAAAAAAAAAACTACTTTTAAAGTTTGTTGTTTTTTTTAAAAATATAATATTTTTAACACAAACCTTTTCTAGGGCCAAAAAATTTGGCAGTATTACAAAATTTTAGTTGTTTAAAAGATAGGGGGGAACCCCCCCATACCCTAACCAAGAAAGAGAAAGGAAGTGTCTGAAAACCCCCAAATTCGCACGGCAGTAATCCTTTTCGTTTTGACGGGAAAAAACACAAACCCTTTTTGAAACAGAGAGGCCCATTTGGAATTTTTTTCATTGTTTTTTTCCCTGATCTTAAAAAAAAATTGCAAGCTAAAGGAAAAACCACATCAACAATTTAATAAAATATACTTTTTTGGGGGTTTTTCATGAATTTATGAAAACAAGGATTATTAACACATGACTTACAACACTTTAACTATACGTACTAAGGGTTTACTAAATTTAAAAATAGCAATTTACCTGGGATCAAAACCGGGCCCTTTTAGCAAGAAAGTAACGCATTGTCCTACAAAGTATCAGTTTAAAAAAAAAGAAACGTACACGTAAAAATATAAGCCACTTTTAAAAAAATATTTAAAAAAATATGTGATAAAAACATAGCTTGGAAAAAAAAATTTAAATCAAAAATTTGGGTTAAAATTTTAATTTTTTGCAATTGCCGCAATTATATGACTCTAACACACAAAGATTAAAAATTACTTTTTTTTGATTAAAATTGAAATTTTTTTTAAAACATGCAATTATTTTATGCTCCTAAACTAAAAGATCTTTTTGAGGTCAGCGTAGCTTTCAAGTTTTTCGGGAAAATATGCTATTTCCAAGTAGCCCCGAGTTGGAAGGGGGGCCCCCCCAAAAAAGGGGACAGCCTTAGCTTTCCAAGGGCAAAAAAATTTAATATTTCAAAAAAGTTTACCTATTATTTTAAAAAAATTATACGAATTCTGGTAGTTAAAAAAAATATTCAATAAAATAAATATTGGGTTTTTTTTGAAAAAATTCCAATATAACATTTTTTTGGTTTTTTTTCCCCCTTTTTTTAAAAAATTATTAAATATTTTGACTTTTAAGGGTTTTTTTTAATAAAATAGTATAAAAAAAAATTAAAAGGGGGGAAATAAAATTTACCACAAATTGGAAAAAAACTATCATTTAAGGGAACAAATTGTACAAGATATTATACCTGAAGGGGCCTTGACTATTTTGGATGATCTGTTAAAAAACATTTATCCGAGCAAACTGGGTTTTTTCGGGGGAAAAAGGGGGGTACTACATCACCCCCCAATACCTCAACTAAACCAGACTTAATCAACGCAATACAAGTCCCCCCAAAACACACCCCAATACACCAAAATATATTTTCAATTTTACGCCAATCTCAAATAAAAAATTTTAAATTATTGAATGAATTACAACTTCACAACCAAATTATAATAGGAAGACACTGCAAAAAACCTATTTTAACAAATAATACGGTAATTTACAAAAAAATTTTACTATCCATAATTTTTTTAGAAAATTTAAAAATTGAAAGGGGTGTCAAAGCTTATTCCAGGAAAAGTTTTGTAACGATCTCCGAAGGTTTGGGGAAAAAACTTAAGGTCTACGAAAGGCTCCCTTTACCAACAAACTTAGAATTTTAAAACAATAGTCTTGTTGTTTAATATCTTAATTTTCTTAATTCTTACTTAGAAACGAAAAATTACGCAGACCAAAAATTACACCTTAAAATCATCCCAAAAAACCATCAAAACCAAACACAAAACCACGCAACAAGGGCAAACCACATGACAAAGCCACACGGATCTGGAAGGGGTGTCCCCCTTTCTCTCCGACTGTGGCCGGCCCGATCGCCCCTTTGTTGCCGAACATCCTCCAACCTCAATTTTGTACTCACTCTAAATTTAATTCACCCAAGGGCCCCCGCCTAAGCAATTTTTCGAAAATTTTTTTTGAATTTAATTTTTTTTGATTCATCTGCAAATTTATTCCCAAGGGGGGGTGGAGCCTGTTGGCGCACAGAAAAAAGAAACCAAGGCAGATGGGCCAGCCCAAGCTATGAGTAACTATAAAAAGCATACCCTTTCCCTAAAGTTTCAATAACCGTCTTACAAGGAACTATTTCTATGCTAAAAGGGGGTTTGAAATCCTTTTTTGGGGGGTTAGCCGGGGTTCTTCCGGGTTTTAACTTTTATTTTTCGAAAGTATCTAAAGCCCCTTGTATAAATGAGGAAAGTGCTAGTTTCAGCGTTATCCAAACACGGTAAAGGGGACTGTGCGCTACCCCAAAGGTAACAAATTGACGCCATCAAGAAAATCGAAAAAAAGCGTAGCCCAAAAAGGGCTAAAAAATACTGGAAAAAAAATGGTATTTTTTTCATTAAGACATAAACAAAAGACAAATCCTTTAAAATTCGGGGAAAAAAGAATAACGAAAAAGGAGAATTAACATTATAAATTTTTTGCGATGGATTAAAAACAACCAAATTTAATTTTCCCAAACTTTTTCACGTCTAAAGAAGAGGACCACAAAGGCAAACCCAAAAAATCCCAAGGAAAAAAAACCCCCTTTTTTCCATTTAAATTTAAAAATGGTTTCCCCAGGATATTAAAAAAAAAGTTGAAAAAAAAACAAAAATTATTTTTTTAAATTTTTTTTGTTTTGGGGGTTTCACGGGGACTCAGGAAGCGAATTAAAAGTGCCTAACATAACAGAGCCTAAAATAAAAAATTTTTTTAACAATCTAAAGTAGATGAAATTTTAAATGTTTTTTTTTAAAGGAAAAATCCCAAAAGGGCGCCCAAATTTTTTGTTTTTTGTGTGTCTCTCTATTTTTGGGCGTTTTGTACAACCTTTTTTTTGGGGGTTCAAATGCCGGGGACGGGGGTAAATTTTTCCCCTTAAAAAGTTTCCATCTTCCCAGTGCGGGGTGTTTGAAAAATCCACCTTCCAACACCTCACTAGTTTTAAAATTTGCCAATTTTGGAAAAAACGTTCTAAAAAATAATAAAAATAAAATAAAGGTTTTTAAAACCAAAAAGCTAGGGGTTCTTGAAAAAGTATCGAAGCAATACAAAGTATTGAAAAAAATTTAAAAAATTTCATAAAGAAAAAAAAAAATTAAAAACATATAAAAAAATTACAATTAAAACGTTTTAAAATTTAAATAAGCATTGTACCACCAAGAAACAAAACACTTAGTTTATTTTGTGTTGAGGATATCTATTGTGAATCAACTAAATCGTATAAAACTGCACATTGTTTAACTACCTATTTTTAAAACCCCAAATATAATAACTTAATTTTTTAAAAATTTTAATAACACGATCGAATTAACAAGTAAGCCAATCATAAAAAAGTATAAACATAATAGGCCTTTTAAAAACCCCCCAAAGTATCAAGAGCACTTTAATACAACCAAATCCCTTTTTTTAAAAACTCACCAACATAACAATTTAAAAAATTTTTTTAACAATTTTTTAAATATTTGGGTAGGTATCCCTACAATATATCTTTTGTTTAAAAAAATTTAAATGTTTTAATTTTCATTCATTTTTTTTTTAAAAAATTAAAAATTTTTTTTTTTTCCCAAAATTTTTTTATAACCCGGGAAAAAAACCCCCCCAGGGGGGCCCAATCAAATTTTACTGCCCTTTAAACCTAAATTTTAGTTCTGCAGTTGATTATAAATTAACCTTTTTGGGAAAAACAAAAACCCCGGAACAAACTGAACGGAAACATAATTAAAATATCCCAATACTTAAAAACGCAACAAAACTAAACCTTTTTTCCGAAAAAGTTTTTTCAAAAAAAAAGCCCCCGTTTTTGGATAATTTTTGCGAAACCCAAAAAACCCGGTTCCGAATAAGTCCATAGATTTTAATCCCTTTTTCCCGCCCTCCGGACCAAAACAGTTAAGTCTAACCAACCCTTTAAATACCCATCTTTTTAAATAAATTAAACATAGTATTTTTTTTTTTCAATAGATGCAATTACTTTTTAATGTCATGTTTGAAAAAATTTGTTTTTTTCTACTTATTTTTTAAAAAACATTTGACCCCTTTTTTCGGGAAAAACCAAAAACCCAAAACTTAATAATTAAAAATTAATTTTAAACCCCTATTTCAACATATTCTTTAAAAAAAGGAAAAGAATAATTAACCTTAAATATTTTTAAAAATAAAAAAAAAAATGGATGACCATCTCCTTTTCACTGCTCTTTTCAAAAACACGGACCAAAACGTGAAAAAAAAAAGGGACTGAATTTTTGGGTTTTTTGTTCAAATGTAACCCCGGGATTGGAAAGTATTTTTTGGGCAAATTCCGAAATTCTTAGAAACTCTTTTTTAAAAGGACGTTACGTGCTGGGGCCGGGAACAATGAGTACTGGGGGAGGGATGCACACTCATGAAATATTCAAAAAAAGAAAATTCCAGAAAGGGTACAAAACCTTAAAAAATACATGACCCTAGGGGAAAGAGTGGGAAAAAAGGCGCACATTAAAAATTTTAAGATGCGTCAAGCTAGAGTAGAAAAGCAATAAACAGGGCACATAGCACCCGAGGGGGTTTTCCTTTAAACCTTGCAGCTGATGGCGCTGGGAAAAAAAAAAAAAAAAAAAAAAAAAAAAAAAAAAAAAAAAAAAAAAAAAAAGAAAAAAAAAACAAAAAAAAAAAAAGAAAAAAAAAAAAAAGGGAAAAAAAAAAGAAAAAAAAAGGGGGGAAAACAAGAAAATAAAAAAAAAAAAAAAAAAAAAAAACCCTTTAAATACAAACCCAAAAAAAAACCCCCCAAAAAAACGCCAAAAAAACAAAAAACCAAACCCCCAAACCCCAAACCCCACATCCCAAAAGAAAAAAAACCTACTTTTCGCTTCGGGTGTAAATAAAAATTTTTTTTTTCGTTTCAAACGCTTTTTTTTAAAAAAACTATGGAAGTAACCCCAAAAAAAATTTCCCTTTTTAAAATTTTGAAAAAAAATCATTTTTGGCATTTGTTTAAAATTATTATATACGAATTTAATTTCGTCCCATACAAAACCAAATAGAGCACTCCCCCAAAAAAAAAAAAGAAAAATTTTTTTTAATCAAGGGGGGGTTAACAAAAATTTAAAAAAACCAAGGGGGGTCAATTAATTAGATAATTTTACCAAAAAATTTCTCCAACGAGTGCAGAAAATCACAAAAAATTTGTAAAAAATAAAATATACACAAATTTTTTTTTTAAATAAACATTAAAAAATATATTGGGTTTTTCCCCCAAAAACCAAATAAAAAACCAGATTTAGAAAAACTAAAAACCGATTTAACTCGATTTTACCAAAAGTGGGGAATTACATTTACCTTTAAAAAAAAAAGATTACTGAACACTAAATCTAATCCGGGACATTCACTATCATTTTTTGCTATCCAGGAATCGTCCCATTTCAAAATTTTCTAGTTTATTCAAGTTCACATTCATAAGTGTTCCTTTATTGAAAATTTTTATTTTTTTTTTGATCATTTGGCTTTACGGGGGTGCGATCAAGGTTTTTTTTTACAAAAAAATTTATACTGGGCGAAAAAAAAAAACAAATTTTCACAACTTGCACACTTTTAAAAATAAAGTTGAGATCCACATCAACACGTTGCTAAAACTGGGATCTTATTTAAAAACCAGCATGGAACGCAGTAGAAAGGTTTTTTTTGTTATGAGGTATCTATGAGAGAGAAGCAAATTAGTTGCTGAGGGTTTAAATAGCACGTTATAAAAAATACTTGACCCCAAAAAAGGCCATAAAAAAAATGAGGGGGGAAAAAGGGGGGGAAAACCAACCTTTTACCAGGAATTATTGAAAAAAAAATTAAGACATATTTTTCAAAAGTGATGGGGGAGGGTTTCCCCAAAATTTTGTTACTAAAAAATAGGAAAAAAAAACACTCAGGTTAAATCAGCTGTCAGTAAAGCTATACAAATAGGAAAAAAAAAAAAAATCCCCCAGAAAAGGAAGGAAATTATTAAAAAAAAAAAAAAAATGGACCTAGCCTGTTTAGGGGGCCATTCGAAAAAGCAAAACGGGAATTTTTGCCAGGGAAAAAAAACCAAATGAATTTAAAAAATTCCTGATTTAAAAAAGGAGGTCTCTTTGAAAAGGTTTTGGCCCCACTAAATTCTTTCCCAGAACGCCAGCCTTAACAGAGTAGACAGCAAAAAATGCGGAAAATAAAGGTGCCGTTTTTTAAAAAATTTACGGGGGAAAAGAATAATTTTTCCCTGTCTGGAATTATAAAAAAAATTTTGGCCCCCCTGGGGCCAACCAACACGGGGGAAAGGGGCCCTTACGTCTCCCAAATCTATCTACGGTAGAAGTCCCGGGGGTTTTTTTAAGAATCTCAAAAAGAAAGTTAAGGAGACTCTGAAAAGAACGTCGTAAAAAAAGCCAAAGCAGCAAATCCCCTTTTTTTCGAAAAAGGAGCCAGGGCCAAACAAGGTGCAAATGGCAGGACCAGACATGATTTGGGGAAATTTTTAAAGAGAAAAAACCAGTTTTTTAATTTTCAAGAAGAACCAAAAAAAAAGAGAAAAATTTAGAACGTCTTACAATTTCCCGAAGAAAGGGGGAATGGTTAACAAAGGAAAAATTTTTGACGGGGTCGAACTTTGGACGTATGCAAACGTAGAGCAGAACTGGTTGTGAAAAAATTTGGTTAACAAATGCGTACCTCGAACACAACTCAATAATTATTAGGGGCAGATAAAAGGAAGGGGATTTTAATTAAGACCTTTAAAAAAAAAGAAACGTTAAAGTAGTACCCCGTGGGCCTTTTTTTAGACAAGAAAAAACCAATTTGGGCTTTACCAGATGGCTTATTGGTGAGGATGGGATAGTGGGAAAAAATTTTCCTTTTCTGCACTGAGATGACTCCTGAAAAAGCTTTTTTGCGGGAAAAACAAGTTTTTTTAAGGGGAAATAAAGTAGCTTTTTCTTTAAAAAAAAGCCATAAAATTTTTTAAAAAAAATTAAGGCCTTCAATAATCAACGAAAATACGTTTACTTTTTTAGGACAAAAAAAGGATGGTAGTAAAAAGGGAAAAAAAGAGTTTTTGGGAAAAATTTAAATGGAATCAAAATAACAATTTTTTTTTGATTGCATATTGCCAGAGTTATAGATCCTGGACACTAGATCAATGAAAAAAAAGAAATCCAAATATATTTTTAATGCACAAAATTCTAAAACAAATAACCCAAAAATTTTTTTAAACAAATAATAAAAAAAAAAGTTGTTTTCCAAAATTGTTGTTTCCAGTTTAAAAATTTTTTTTATATACAATTATTGTATCATTTTATTCTTTTTTTTAAAAAACTGTCCAAGATACTTGAAAAATTAAAAAAAATTTTTATATTTTAAAACATTTTAAAAATGTGTTTTATTGTAAGGTATTTTATATTTTTAGAAATTGTACTGTTTCCTGAAAAAAAAATAATGAAAATCATCGATTTTGTGATTTCCCCGGTTTTTTTATATAGCCAGCTTTCTCTGTTCCTACAAAAAACTATTAAATGTTTTCTTTTTAATTTTTCTACTAATATATCATATAATTTCTATTTTTCCGCAATAAAGTAACTGAAAATATCATCGATTGTAAGACTTCCAGTTTTTTTTATAAGCTTAGTTTTCCCCCATTCCTACAAACAACATTATAAATGATTTTATTTAATTAAAAAACGGGGTATTTTTTATAAATTTGTGTTTTGTTTCTACAATGAAATAACTGAAGTTTCCCAACTATTTTAATGATTCCAGGGTTTTGTAAAAACTTTCTTTTTTCTTACAAAAAAAAATATTAAAAAATTTTTTATTTTAATTAAAAAAAAAAAATTTTTATAACATTGTGTTTTTTTTTGCTAAAAAAAAAAGCAATTAAAACTTCCATCTTTTGTTGACTTCCAATTTTTTGGAAAAGCATTACTTACCTATTCTTCAATAAAACTTTTATAAATAATTTTTTTTGAAATTTAATAAAAAAATATTTTATATACATTGTGTTTTGTTCCCAATGAAAAATTGAAGCTTCCATCTATTTAAGTTTTGAAGGGTTTTGTAAAAATAGTTTTTTTAATCATTCCTTAAATTTTATTTAAATGTATTTATTGAAATACAAGATACCTAAAATTGTGCTAGTTCCTGCAATAAAATAATTAAATGCCATCTATTAAATTACTTCCGAGTTTGTATATACTTACTTTACTACCCCCACAAAAAAACCTTAAACTATTTTTAGGGTAATGGTCGAGTATTCTTAAATTGAAAAAGTTCTATAAACGAGTCAATGAGAGACAAACGCGTTAGTCAACTGGGTTTTTTGGGGGGTCCTCCAAAATTTTCAACATAACACTTCAATAAATTTATGGTAAAAATTTTATTTTTTACAGAATGGGAAAGACTTAAATAAAAAACCAAAAAAAAAAAAAAAAAAAAAAATCTCTCAATTTAAAAAGTGTTGACAAATTCCCGGGAAAAACCCCCTTTTACTTTTTCAAACGTTATATTAAAAGTGCAAAAAAACAAACCTACTTTGTTACTGGAAAAATTTTAATTTTTTGGCCAACAAATTTCTTTTTAAAAAAAAAAAAAAAAAAAATGTAAAAAAAAACTCGCGCCCCTTTTTCGAAATTTAACAATAAAAAAGAAGTGTTTTGTTAAAAAAAAAAAATCAATCCAAAAAGCGTTGAGGGGTGGGAATCACTACCCCCCACACAAAAAAAATTTTCCATCCTCACAAGGGCCCCTTACAGTAAATATTAAATCTTACATATGAGTTGGTCCCCCACCATTTGAGAGTAGTCCTAAATACCCAAAAAATTTGTTATCAAAGGGACTAAAATAAAGAGTAAGCAACTTTTTTTAGACATTCATATACAATCAGATTTGCCAAGGCGGGGGATCGATTCGAATCTAGGTTTGGGGGAAAAAGGGGTTTCCAAATGTTTTTTTTTTTCCCCCTCCACAAAATTTGAGTTCCCTTCTTAAAAAAAATTTAACCGCCCAATTTTTTTTAAAAAACCCTTAGCTAAAAAAAATTAAGTGTAAAACCCCCAAAAGGGAATAAGATACGGTGCTAAAAAAAAAAAATTAGGATACCCTCTAGATCACGGCATAACCTTGTATCGCTCCGTACCGCTTTTCATTTTTATAATTGTGTCCTTAATTTTAAAATTTTTTATTTCTACATTAGCAATTATAAAAATTTTTTAATTTTTTTGTTTCAACTGAAAAAAATAGGGTAGTAAAAAATAAAAAACAATTTAAATAGGGTAAAAAAGATTCTATTTTTACATTCAAAAAAAAAAAACAACCAAAAAAAAAACCTTAAAATTTTTTTTTTTTTTATTAATAAATAAAAACTATTTTTTTTTTAAATTAAAACATTTTCCAAAACAAATAAAAAATAATAAAAGCACTGCCCCCCGCCAAACTTTTGTTAAATTTTTAAAACTTTTGACTGATATTTTGCTTACACGCACAAATGTACTTTTCCACCATTACAAAATATTCCCGGGAAACCCCCAAACGCCCCGGGCAAACCCCAAAAGTTGGGAACCGCTATGCCTAGATAATTGGGCCAAATGTAAGCGTCCTCTTAATAAGCTAATTGTTTTTAAATTCCGCGGGCGGGGGTATTGAAACATATTTTGATGAATTTTCGGCTCGAGTTCTGTCTTAGGGGTTTTGCTGTTTTAAAACGTTGCCTAATTTTAAACCCCCATTTAGGAAGGATTCAAAAGGCACTTTTTTTATTCAATTAAACTTTAAAAAAAATTTTTAGGGCATGTGCTAAATAGCCAATTTTGGATGTTCAAAAGTGCACTAATAACTTTCCAATTGTTTTAAAAATTTAAAAAGCACTTAAAAAAAAAAAAAACAATTAGTAAATTTTTTTTTTAAACCCCCACAATAAAAACAAATGCATAGATAAATTTTCATCAAACCCAAAATTTTAAAAATTTTCATTTTTACAGAAAAATAAAATTTTTAAGTACTTAAATTAAAAAGGAACAAACTTATTCAAAAATAGCCTGTTTAAATTCAAACACTTTGCGAACCCATGCTTCAGTAAGGCGGCGGCTGGTCTCTGCTTTGTTTGCATTCAAATAAAAAAACCAAACGACCCATGGGGTGACCACCCAGGGTAGGGAAAGAATAGAGTGGGGGGGGTATTACCTCTCCTCAACAGGTACTCAGTTCGAAAGAAAATAAGACCCCAAAAGGGAATTTGGTCCTAAAATTTTTTTGCCGACCTTTAAGGGGGGGCCGCCTCGGTACGTAAAATATTATCAATCGGGGAGGGGGCCCGCTTAAAATGAAACTCTTGCGTTTTCTTTAACTACACGCTGTCTCTGTCTAATTTTATCCTCTTTACACTTTCCCCACCCCCCCCTGTAAAGAAATAAAAAACGGAAAAAAGGAAACTACTAAAGGGTCAAAAGGAAGAATCGGGGCTGATCCCTACAGAGTTCCAGCCATATGTTATTTTTGGGTATTTTGCTAGCTTAATTCCGTAAGGGGTTTCCCAAAAAACAAGCCAAAAAATTCTTGATTAGATGGTTAATTTGCTTAAACAAAATAAACCGAACGGGTAAAGGGACGCGATGTTTTAAAAAAAAAAAACCAAATTGTTTAACACCCCTTTTAAAAACATTCACTTTATTTGGAAAAATTAAATTAACTATACAATAATTAACAGTGTAGCCCCAAAAAAATTTATATCTTACCTCTTTTGTTAAGCATGGGTGGGAAACCCGAGGATATAAGGAGTTCCACCCAAACCCCCATACCCCCAAACCCCCTTAGATTTATTTTATGGGAAAAAAAGGGTTTAGTAAATTTTTTAAAAAAAGGGGGATATATACTAAAATCGGGGTTAATTGGCATTGGGAACCTATTTTACACTCTTAATTATTTTTAATTTTAGGTCCTATTTACCATCATAATTTCCCTGATTATTCTAAAAAAAAAAAAGGAAGGGGAAATTTTGAAAAAAGCAAACCCCCCATTTGTTTTAAAAAGGGCTGAAAACAACTTTATTAAACCCCTAAACTTTCCCACGCAGGGGACAAATATTTATTAAAAAATTAAAAAAAGCACCGCGCTACAAAACCCCTTTGGGTTACCACTTCGCTAATGTTAATGGAGGTGGTTTAGATGAAATGGGGCCACTTAACGGGAATCCGAACCCGGGGGGGCCTGGCATTCCCCCAAATTCATTTTATTTATGGTACCTTTGCAACTATTTTTTGGTTTACTTTTGGTTTTTTTTTTTGGGAAACTTCCCAAAACCGTCTATAAAACAAACGGGTAATACGGAATATCAAGTGTCTCTAGAAAAAGAATATATGAAAAGGGGGGGGGATGGGGGGTTGGGGGGGGGGGGGGGGAGGTGGGGTTTTTTTAGAGCCCAAAAACAATTAAAATTATTTCTTACCAAAAAAAGTGGGGGATTAGGGGATATTTCTTGGTTACTATTTTTTTAAAAAAATAAAAAGATAGAGTTACATTTATTTTGGCAAATTAAAAATAAAATCGAACCGAAATAGTTTCTGAAAGCATCCAATTTACAAAAATATACATGGGAAACACACTTTAAATATCTTCAAAACGGGGGGTCCAAAGTACAAACTACAATCAATAGTCAATCCAATCTATTACTTAATAAGATTCATACTTTGAACAAAAACTTCATGAGGCTATACAGACGGACAGCGTTAAATTTTTGTTGGGTATGTCTCACACCCCCGGTTTTGGAATCAAGGGGATTTGGGGAAAAAGGGGCCTAATCCCCCCCCCCTTTCAGCTATTTTTCAAAAATTTAATTGAAAAGGGAAGAAGGGGCTTTTCTTCCTGCAGAAATACTCCAAAGGTTCGAAAAAAAACATGCTTCACCTTGTTTAACCCCCGAACCCTGGGTTTCCCCGCCCACTCCCCTCCTATCCCCCCTCCTTTGTGTAATAAACAGGGGGTTATTAACAATGATTTTATTTTCGTATTTTTTACTAAAATAAGTCACCTAATTAGGGATCTTTTTTTTGACATTATTTTTTATATAATTTAAAAAATTAAATCACAAAGGAAAACATGGCTAATCTAGAAAATTAAAAGGCAACCCAAATCCAAAATAAAGAATTTATAACCAATATAAGTTTAA